>JAJAGP010003049.1:0-86776 GCA_025084515.1 Ancistrus triradiatus
CAGTCTCCAGACCTCAACCCCATAGAAAATTTGTGGAGGGAGATGAAAGTCCGTGTTGCTCTGCGACAGCCCCAAAACATCACTGCTCTAGAGGAGATCTGCATGGAGGAATGGACCAAAATACCAGCTACAGTGTGTGCAAACTTGGTGAAGACTTACAGAAAACGTTTGACCTCTGTCAATGCCAACAAAGGTTATGTTACAAAGTATTGAGTCGAACTTTTGTTATTGACCAAATACTTATTTTCCACCATGATTTACAATTAAATTCTTTACAAATCCTACAATGTGATTTCCTGGATTTTTTTCTCATTTTGTCTCTCATTGTTGAAGTGTACCTATGATGAAAATTACAGACCTCTCTCATCTTTCTAAGTAGGAGAACTTGCACAATCAGTGGCTGACTAAATACGTTTTTGCCCCACTGTATATTATAGACTGACTATGGCCCAGCTGTTGCCAGCCACAATAAAACATTATAGTTTTCAGATTCTGGGGCGCACATGTAAGCTACAATAGGTAATGTTCATGCAGTGGCTGTCTAAATGCTTTTTTTATGTCACTGTATATGACTAGTCTTGATTTGCTTGATGTGTAACAGTCAGGCTTTGGAAGCTGTGAAGATGGTATCATTGCACTCTTGTTTTCAGCAGTATCTCTGATGCATTTATTGTTTGCATGCATTTTTCTTGTGAAAACACCCTTTATATTTACATTACAGTGGCATAAAAAATAATTTGACTTCGATAATGTCTGCAGTTAATTTCGGTCAAAGTCCTGTTACACAGAACACAATGCGGCCGTTAAAAGGTGCATATCTGTACCACCCAAACTAGCTCCACCAACACCCGCCCAATACTTTATTACATAGCACACGTCACCCGTGATGTCAATCCCTGGCTGGCCAGAGAAACAATAGAGGATATGCAGATATGGCAGGACACTTTTTTTGAACTTCATTTGGACAGATACCACTGTCCCGAATAAACTGTAATAAATTACGATCGCCTCCCACCAGTTTGCTGTCTGGTGCCTTAATTGATCTGTGTAGCTACTTGTTACGGCTGCAACCATCTTTATCGTTGTATTACACAAGTTTAACGCCTGCTTCTATGAACTCTCAATCTTGGCGCCTTCCTCTTAGCTTAAAGTGATTGTGTAAAACCGCGACATTTGATGCAACTTCCATCTTTTACAAATAAAGACTGTAAACAATACAGGTAGCGGGCGGTTCAGTGTGTAACATATTACTTATGGGACACAGCAGTCCGACTTCAGTCTGGCTGACTGGAGACCATGAAACTTTAGTTTTGACTATATAGTGTGTGAAAATAGTGTGTAAACGGGGTTTATGTAACACTGGTTTACAAAATTAAACGTTAATAATCCTTGAATATAAAGTAAATGGAGCAGTAATTGTATACAAGAGGTTCAGTTAAGAATACAGTAGTTTTAGATCAAGTGGAACTGTTTGTATCTTAGCGGTAGAGGGTGATGCGCAGTGCGCATGTTCCGTACAGACTGGGACGCTCTGTATCGTGTGTTTGTGCAGTGTGCAATGAATCCTGTGCTGCTGAGTGAAGGAGCGCGTGAACAGGAGAGAGACCGTGACAGAGAGCGCGAGCGTCGCAGCATGTCTGCCAGACTCTCTCTGTCTCTGCACCGCCTGCAGGCGGAGATCGAGCGCTGCAGAGCCGAGTGCCAGTGGGACAAGATCCCGGCTCTGGTGGAGCAGCTGGCAGCCGCTCGATACCATGAGGACGGTGAGTGATGTTTATTCAGGTAGTGTTGCTTGTTTCTGACATTCTCCCATAAGGCGGTTCCGCGTGAACTTTGTACTGCGTTGTTGGCAAACTCTTGCCAGGCGCACTTGCTCCTAATCGCTCTCTCCTCAAACACACGAGCCACGTCTTGCTTTAGCCCGTGTTCCACTGGAGAGACTTAAAACTAAGTAATGAGAAAAGTTGGACCCACTTCTGTTTAACAAACCTGGCAGATTAACGTGTGTTAAGGATGGCACATTAAGGGAGTAAGCTATCTCTCATACCTTCTGACCTCTTCCTTGCTTACACACAAAATTCAAGTATGTTAATAAAATGTTAATTACAGTATGTTTAATGTAATTTCCTTTGTGCTTTGTGATACAGTATTCCTGTTTAAAAAGCATTTGTTCTTAAGCTAAAATTATTTCTAGAGTGGAGTTGTTTAAACTCAGATGCTAAAATAGCTCAGTTTTTGTTACACAAGTATTATTTATGCAGATTGGTTCTTTAAGAAACACTGCATTTTTCCTAATTCATATATACTTAACATTTAGTGCATTCGAGTAGTTTTTAATAATGATACTACATTTCGTGCAACTTTCTTGTCATCCAAGGACACTGTCGAAAACAAGCAACACATAATTCATTTATATATAAGCCAGAAAGAGAGAACTGAGAGAACATCTAAAAAGTTTGGGCATTAAACAACAAAACGTTAAACACTGAAATAATAAAATTAAATAGTCTAGACAAAAAGGCCAAAATCATTACTGAACTAAAAGCTTGGGATTAATGATGATTGAAATGAAAATCTCATAAAAACTGGATGACCGAGTCAGGAGGGGATATTAATCGGGGAAGCCACAAAGAGGCCATTGGCAGCTTTGAAAGACTTACAAATGTTTATGGCTGAGATTGGTCAGGGTGTATGGAAAGAATTCAAGTCACATTTATTCATTTATTTATTTATATAGTGCACTTTAAAATGGAGCATTGTCTCAAAGGATCTTAACATATATCCACAGTCCTAACCGAGCAAGTCTAGGGTGACAGTGGAAAGGAAAAACTCCCTAAATCTTACAAGGAAGAAACATTGTTAGGTTGAGGTTACTCAAAGAGGGACCCAAACTCCGTAGGCATCCTTGGATGTTATATGTGAGAATGAAACTAAATTACGTAATTATAGTAATAGTTAAAATACAATGAAGCTAAATATAAAATTTTAAGAAAGAACATATTTAAAAAAATTTAATAAACAAAGTCAAATATAATATATAGACTAACAGAATACAAGAACACAGTATTCTGAAGAATATAATGAAACAGAGAACATAAAACTATAGAATATGAGGTGGGAATATATAAAATACATAAATTTAATAATAATAATAATAATAATAATAATAATCCAGTGAACAGAGTCACCGTAGGATCTCGTCTCCTAAACAGGAAAGTTTTGGTGGTACGGCATCCTCAATCACCCAGGGTAGGGGGCGATATTGCCCTCTGGTGTGGGTAGCTTCTGAATCTCATTTGCGTTTCTGATTCCATGTGTTAGAACGTTTGTCATCAATTGAGACCAAGAATACATTTTTTTAGACTGAAATCCAAGTACAGTGGTACCTTGGTTCTCAACCACCACAGAACTCATCAAATTCGGTTCTCGACCCATTTTGACTTGTTTCAAAATGAAACTCGATTCACAATTTATGATTCACAGTTTCGTACACAGTGGTCAATAGTTCAGATTCATAACAGAGGTTGCTCAGAGTTCGCTGCTATTTCTATTGTGTTTTTCTTTATTTTCACACCTACAGTACTGTATTCTTAGTGCAAATCAATCTTCATAGGCCTTAAACAGGTTACTTTATTAGAGCCAACCGAAAGCAAAACAGGAATTGAATGCTCCAGGCTGCAGTTAGCTTAGCAGCCATGCTAGTGCTTGGAGTTCATCAATAGAATACGTGTTGCTTTTACGTTGCACTTTCAATCCATTACTCACTAAATTACATGTTTAAATTACAGATTTTTCAATACTTTATTATAAAATAAGTGTTTTTGCTAATGATTTTGACCAACTGTAGGTTAATGTAAGTGTTTTATCATAGGCTCCGCTATTATACAATATAGACTGCTCTACCAAACACTCATTAAACTACTCAGTTTGTGATACATTTAAGATTTTTGATGGATTTGCCAGAACATATCCCTTTGTAAATCAGGGAGCACCTGTACAATACAACTCCATTAATGCATATAATGCCTTATACAGTGTGGATTTTCTAGGGGCCTGGAACGGATTAACTCAATTTACATTATTCCTTATGGGAAAAATTTGCTTAGTACTCGTCGTTTTCGGTTCTCAACAAGCCTTCTGGAACGAATTAATGATGAGAACTGAGGTACCACTGTACTTTGTTTTGTAAAACCAAATGCTGCACACCACACCACACCAAATACACCATGCCTAACATGAAGGACTGCGTTGGCAACATTATGTTGTGGGAGTGATTTTCTTCAGTGAGGACTGGGTAATTGGTCAGGATTGAAGGGAAAGTGGATGCTACCGTGTATACAGTACTCAATTTTTTTAAGGAAATCTTGCATCCTCCCTTATCTAGACAGATGAAGGTTGGCAGGTGGATCACCTCCCTGTATGGCAATAACATTAAACACACTGCCAATATTCAATGGAGTGGCTTAAGGATAAGAAGGTGTATGCCCTTGAGTCTGCGATAGAAAATCTGTGGATGGAGTTGAAGAGTCAATTGCCTTTTACCATAAAATTTGATTGAGCTCAAACAATTCTGCAAGGAAGAATGGGCAAGTGTTCCCCAGTCTAGTTGCAAACCTGGTCACTTTTCCCATTATTCTAGTTTTTAATTTTTGTATTATTTTTCAGAACTGTTGCTTTTTTCCCCTTTACTTGAGTGTTATAAGGCAAAATGGACGAATTAAGCTGGAAAAACGTATTATTTAATGGGTTTTGATTTCAGGCTGTAAGACAAAAAAGTGACTATTTTCTATAAGAACCGTATTTATGTCCTTGCAGGGTGTTATTCATTTTTTTAAAGCAGGCAGAACACATGACTTCTTACAGTGTAGACCCATCTTATTTAAGAAAGATCACAAAAGGACAGAACATTGGCAGTACTGTGTTGTTTACTCTGTGCTTTAATCATCAAGAATAAAGCTTGAATGCTACTTTGCTTTCGCTTTTGAATCTCAACATACCTCTTCTGGTCAACATAACTAATGGAAAACTGCCATTAGTCCTGCAATGATCAATTAATTCTTCATTGCTTGACAACAGACGACTACCACACGGTGATTTGTAATCCCATTTTTTAATCAGATCAACAAGCATTAGCTCACACACATACACACCACATATTTTAATAATTCATTGTTGTGTAGTTCATGTTTTTGAGAGAAACTCTGAATGTGGGTACAGATTTTCCTCTTCTCAAAAATACTTCTTAATGACCTCTGTGAAAATGATGTAAAATGAATTAAATGATGAATTAATAATGAATTAAAATGATCAACATTCATTTTTTGTCTTCAGTACTGTTAATTAAATGAAAGCTCTGTAGCCTTTACTTACGATATCTAATAACATTTCAGAGTCTAATGATATTCTTCTTAGTTAATGACTAGGGTACCATTTATAAATATTATAGAGTACCACATATGATAATATTGTGGACTGTGGTAGCCTAGCGGTTAAGGTACTGGACTATGGACCAAAAGGTCCAGGGTTCAAATCCCACCTCTGCCACTGTTGGGTCCTTGAGCAAGGCCCTTATCCCACAATTGCTTGGATTGTAAGACCGTATCAATTGTAAGTCGCTCTGGATAAGGGCGTCTGCTAAATGCTGTAAATGTATAAATAATCCTACATCCACACCAACCTCTAACCTTTATCTTTTGCCTCAGTTAGTTTTTACATTAATATTTTCCAAATTAAAGTTACATTTTCTGCAAATAAGCTTTGCTGTACAGCAAAAGGTCCATATTGCCAGAGCTATCATATCATTATGGAAAAATGTGGTTACAACAAAGCAATACACACACAGGCACTCCCACACACGTGACCACTCACCTTGCTAATGTAAACACAGCTACTATAATTACACTTGGCAGTCTGTTATTATTCCAAACAATGAGTGTAAAGCACAGTGTAAATAAGACTTTAAGTGTTTTGCTTTACTATACTATTGGCTATATTGGTTATTAAGCAAAGCTATGAGCATCCTTAGCGTTGTTGGTTTTCTAAGTGAAATTAAATTAACCCTGCCGGAAACAAACTTAAAGACAATAGAAATTGCCCTAATCTTGCATAACATTAGTGTTTATGGATGCATCTTAATAGTAGAAATATTGTTTATTTGGATTTATTATCGTTGCTATCAGCATCAAGTCCATTTTAGCGGACAGACAGGAATTGTGTGTATATATATATATATATAATTATATTACAACCGTATTACCGGGCTATAAAGCGCACCGGGTTATAAGGAACGATAATCGTGATCGCCTTCTAAAAGGATCTAATGGTTCATACTAAGCGCACCGGGTTAAAAACGCATTAAATGAAACAAAAAACTCTTAAGTTCCTCGGAAGGCTCAATTTGGTCTTACTTGGCGCAGGGCGTCTTCTGCTCCTCCACTTCCGTTCATTGATTCGTAATGTTGAATTCTCTCGCAGCTGCTCTATGTCCATGTTGTACTGGTGAATGGCTACGTTGTGTTTTGAAATCAGCTTCGAAAATGAATGAATGAATGAATGCACGTACCCTAAGCTGAAGCAAACCGTAGTACCCCGCTATGCGCCACTACGGTGGCCATAAGCTTCATAACCTACCAAAGACTTGCATAAAAACATTTTGACAGATTTATGAGCGCCGTGTACCATCTACAATCGGTTCTAGGTCAGATAGCACAACCCAGAATTTAATTCATACATTAGACGCACTGCATTTTAAGCTGCACTGTCGATTTTTGAGAAAATTAAAGGATTTTAAGTGCGCCTTATGGTCTGAAAAATACGGTATATATATATATTCACACATACATGAAGGTCAGATCAAGTTAGCATAATCAGTGCATGTTTTAAGACTGTGGGAGGAAACGGGAGTACCTGGAGGAAACCCACAGACACTGGGAGGACATGCAGCCTCCACACTGAATACACCCAGGTCGCTCAACCTCCGATCGAACCCAGGACCTTCTTGCTGTGAGGCACACCCACCAATGTTGCTGCAACATGCAAAAGTTCAAAAAACTTCAAAAGGCATCCTGGCATCCTGTAGGCATCCTGCCAGTCAATATTTAGATACTCTCCAAATGTTTCTTATAGCATCTAAAAAACCTAGATTTTCTTTTCATATGTCATCTAGCATGCATCTATGCATAGCATGTTTGAGACAAGACTATTTAGGTATATTATTATTGGAACACAGTAGTACCCTAATGAAACATAATTCCCATACAGGAATGTGTGCTTAATATGCAACAGTGCATTTCTGTGATCTGGTTGTTGTCCAAACACCATATACACAACTGTACAATGCTATATGGGATAGTTGTACCAGGTAAATGTACGAATAGCCAACATACTTGCAAGCTTTCCCATAAATGATTGGTTAAATCAAATTGACCACCGCATATTGAATTTCTATGTTGTTTATCCTTAGAAATGGTAAAAATCTTCACTGTAGTCATTTCAGGCATAAGGAAGGAACAAAATCTATACAGGGTACCAGCCTGTCCATGACCCTGACCATGAATTAAGCGGATAGAAAACGAATGAATGAATGATGTAATCATTTCATGTGTATCTTCTCCGTACCTAATTCTCACATTTCTGACCCGTCTCTCATCACCACAGACACATTTATGGAGTAGTTATAAAATGTGTTTATGTGACGGTGCCAAGTATTTCATGTTAAAACCTGTGAGCAGGTTTTTTGAGAAAGACCAGCAGGGGAACCGGCTGACAAGCTTGAGAAATGAGTGCATTTAACTTTGTTGGCTGCATTGCAAAGGATGCAGATTTTTTTTTTGCTGCCTTTTTTCTCTGGTGTTCTGTATTACAAAGATACGGTGTTCTTTCTACTTCGGTTGAGATGACTGAGTAGAGTGGAGGTTTCCTATAATCCCTGCCCTAAAGTCCCAAAAATAGACTTGAGTCTCGAGCAAAATGCTTAAAGTGGCAAGCGAGGGAGGGTAAGCATGCATGCGATACTGATAAATGCTTCCCAAACAGTTGAGCAGTTTCTTCAATTATTTGTGCTAGTGATAGTGTTTTAAGCTCTTAGAAAATGACATTTATTTGACATATAACACACACAGTTGTCAGCTTTGTCAGAGGTCAACAAAGTGGTGCAATAACTTGGACCAAACCGGAAAAAACATTTTTATACAAGAGGCCACAAACATTCTAATCTCTTGTGATTTGACTTTATATTTGTGCCAAACCAAACATAACAGAGACCTTTAACTTTCATTACAGCATTACTGAACTATTTGAATGTCATGTTATTACAGAGGTTCCAGGGTCCTAATTACAGTGGAGCTTGAAAGTTTGTGAACCCTTTAGATTTTGTTTTTATATTTCTGCATAAATGTGACCTAAAACAACATCAGATTTTCACAAAAGCTCTAAAAGTAGATGAAGGGAACCAAGTTAAACAAACAAGATCACAATATTATATTTGGTCATTTATTTATTGATGAAAATGATCCAACATTACATATTAGTGAATTCACTAATAATGAATTACTGAATTACATATTACTAAATGTTTCCTATAACTGTTGATCAGTCCTGCACACTGGCTTTGAGGAATTTTAGCTCATTCCTCCATACAGAACAGCTTCAGCTCTGGGATGTTGGTGTGTTTCCTCACATTGACTGCTCACTTCAGGTCCTTCCACAACATCTTGATTGGATTAAGGCCATTCCAAAACATTAACTTTATTCTTCTTTAACCATGATTTGGTAGAACGACTTGTGTGCTTAGGGTTGTTGTTTTGCTGCATGACCCACCTTCTCTTGACATTCAGTTCATGGACAGATGTCCTGACATTTTCCTTTAGAATTCTCTGATATAATTCAGAATTCATTGTTCCATCAATGATATCAAGCCGCCCTGACCCAGATGCAGCAAAACAGGACCAAACCATGATACTACCACCACCATGTTTCACAGATGGGATAAGGTTCTTATGCTGGAATGCAGTGATTTCCTTTCTCCAAACATAACGCCATTCTTGTAAACCAAAAAGTTCTATTTTGGTCTCATCCATCCACGAAATATTCTTCCAATAGCCTTCTGGCTTGTCCACATGATCTTTAGCAAACTGCAGACGAGCAGCAATGTTCTTTTTGGAGAGCAGTGGCTTTCTCCTTGCAACCCTGCCATGCACACCATTGTTGTTCTGTGTTCTTCTAAAGGTGGACTCATGAACATTAACATTAGCCAAAGTGAGAGAGGCCTTCAGTTGCTTAGAAGTTACTTTGTGGTCTTCTGTGACCTTGCCAACTATGACACGCCTTGCTCTTGGAGTGACCGTTGTTGGTCGACCACTCCTGGGGGTCTTGAATTTCCTCCATTTGTACACAATCTGTCTGACTGTGGATTGAAATGGTTTTGTAACCTTTTCCAGCCTGATGAGCATGAACAACTATTTTTCTGAGGTTCTCAGAAATCTCCTTTGTTTGTGCCATGATGCACTTCCACAAACATGTTGTGAAGAGCAGACTTTGATAGATCCCTGTTCTTTAAATAAAACAGGGTGCCCACTCACACCTGATTGTCATCCCATTGATTGAAAACACCTGACTCTAATTTCACCTTCTAATTAACTGTTAATCCTAGAGGTTCACATACTTTTGCCACTCAATAATATGTAATATTGGATCATTTTTCTCGATAAATAAATGACCAAGTATAATATTTTTGTCTCATTTGTTTAACTGGGTTCTCTTTATGTACTTTAAGACTTGTATGAAAATCTGATGATGTTTTACGTCAAATTTATACAGAAATATAGAAAATCTGAAGGGTTCACAAACTTTCAAGCTCCACTGTACTTAGCTCTGATAACTATAGCGGATTTGTGTATAAAAGATATTTTGCCTTAAGATGGTAAAAGACGGATATTCACGCAACAATAAATATCAAGGATGTAAAAGTACATCATGTTGTTTCTGCATGGTGATTAAAAATTAGAATATAGAAGCTGTTTTGTGATTGAGCCTCAGTGGCAGCAGCTGGAAATGGCAGGGAGGGCCAGGGTTTAAATCCTGGGTGGGGCTTGCAAAGTGAAGGTCAACTGTTGTGTTTATTGAACCTTGCGATGTACTGATGCCCTGTCCAGGGTGTACCTCTGACTACGCCAAATTACAGATTAATCTCCAGAACCTCCATTGTGACACTGACCAGGATAAGTGGGGGTAAAACACGATTTTTGTCATGTATCATGACCTCCTGACAAAATGTCTCATAGAAATATTACTGCATTTCTGTGTTATTTCGTACAAGGCATGTGCAAAGGTAGACCCCAGAGTGGACATCAGACTTTTCTATTGGCTTGTGTTGTAATTGTATTTTATATCATTACAGCTCCAGGAAAATTAAAAGAAAATGATTAGTTTCTCTGCTTTTACTAAATGTGGGTACTGTATGTGTTTTAGTTTTGTTTTATAAATTATGGACAAATTCTGAATAAAAATATTTATTTGCGTCAATAATAAGCATTTATTTACTGTATATGACAACTGCTCAAAATAACAAAGAAGATGCCGTGCTTTCAAACCTTGATTAATTATACAAAATGTTTCTATTTATTTTTAACAAAACAATATTAACTTAGGGAGTTCAGAAATCAAATTTTTCAATCACAGCTTTCTTGTGTCTTGTACTTTTCCTCAATAAATAAGATTTGTTTCAGTTGATCACCTAATCAGTACCTCATTAAGTAGAATGAAGTGTGTCTGTGTTGGAATTCATCAGATACTGGAATGGAATTAATGCCATACGCACAGAAATGTTGATTTTAAGATCATTTGGAGTGGTCACTTATTTTTCCAGAGCTGTATTTTATATTTTGAGTATCTTGCAGAGCAAAAGGTATGCATTTTAAATACAGTCATGAAACCTGTGAAGAGAGTACAGCAGCACACCTTGACATCAACCAGGTAATATAGAGGATTAGGTTCCCATTTACATAAGTCACATAAGACTTCACATTTAGCAGGTATTTAGCATGGTCTGCTTAACAGTAGGTTAGCTAACATTTTATTTTTTGTCATGTAAGAAAACTTAAAAATGTACAATCTCTAAAAGTTGTTGGTAAATTTTGCCTGTTCTAATTCCCAGTTTTGCCTTAGTATTGTTATAGTAAGTCCAATTTCCTAAGTTAGGTGATACTTTTTTAAAATTCAGAGATGTGTTTTGAAGAGACTGTTATATTACCGTATTTTCCGGGCTATAAAGCGCACCAGGTTATAAGGCGCGATATCAACGATCGACTGCTAACGGATCTATGTTCATACATAAAGCGCACCGGGTTATAAGGCGCATTAAATGAAACAAAACTCTTAAGTTCCGTCGGAAGCTCAGTTTGGTCTTTACCTGGCGCAGGGGGTCTTTCTTGCTTCCTCCACTTCCGTATCATTGATTCGTTAATGTTGAATTCTCTCGCAGCTGCTCTATGTCCATGTTGTACTGCGTGACTGATAGCGTTGGGTTTGAAATCCGCTTCGAAAATGAATGAATGAATGCACACACCGTATTGCTGAATCACATACCGTATTACTCCGATATGCTGCGCACTACGGTTGCCGTAAGCTTCGTAACTTACCAAGGCCGTGCTAAAAACATTTTGACAGATTTTTTGAGCGCCGTGTACCCCATCTACAATCGGTTCTAGGTCAGAAGGCTCAACCAGAATTAATTCATACATTAGACGCACCGCATTGTAAGGCGCACTGTCGATTTTTGAGAAAATTAAAGGATTTTAAGTGCGCCTTATGGTCCGAAAAATACGGTACATTTGAAAGAAACTTCTCAATCCTAAAGTAATGACTAACTAATGTATATATCTGGACTGGTGTAAACATGTGACAAGGTTACTGTGATTATGATTGACATTAAGCATAAAGCAGTGGAAATGGTGCATTGGTGGGTGGTGAGGGATGGAGGGTGCCATTGTTCCACCCCAAGAACAGTTTATCTCTTATGCAACTTGTATTTCGGTTGTGTATTGAGAAGAACTTGAGGAAGTTTTAAACTGTCCATTAGTCTAACCAAATTATGAATTGAAAACAAAGCATGCTTTTACAGGTTTGCTCCACTCATTTATTTACCTGATTTTGCTCCAAAGATTTCCACAGACTTTGTTCTGTTCAGAAAACCTAGCCAACCTCTTATGTTTTTTTCCAGCTTTGAACAGGTATGTGTCATTTAACGTCCATCCAATCATAACGTCTGCTTGCTTTAATAACCAAGTTCTTAACAGTTTTATGGTCTTTTAACTCCGGATGTTACAGCCATAAACAGTTAGTCACCTCCACAGCCAATCAATGCTGCAGATCGCCAAGCAGATGTGGGAGTTAGAGTTCAAGAGCAGAATTTTGTTGTTTGTGTGTGTGTGTGTGTGTGTGTGTATGTGAGAGAGAGAGAGTGAGTGAGAGAGAGAGAGTAGGTTACTGGTCATGTGCCTGCTTTCTTGTTAGCTCAAGTTTGGACTATAGACTGTTCTGACTTGGTTGATGTGTTTAGAGACTTTTTGGTGCAAGTTTCTTTTGTTTGTGTGTATGACTTTTCCCTGAGCTGTAAATGTTGTAAGTGTGTGTGCCTTTTGTATTGTAAGTAGTACTCCTTTGTACACATTCACTTATTAAGTCTCTGTTTCATCTGGCTAATCTTCTGTGTTGTTTGTAATACTGTCTATCAGTGCATTTTTGGCTTCCATCAAACAAAAATTGTCAGGTCCCTCATACCATCAGTTGTGTATTATATCTTTCCCCTATATGGGGAACAGTAACAGTACATTACTGTGTTTTCTATATTTATTGTGAATATCCTTGCATTAAAAATGAGGTGGCATTAGGGATGTTTTCAGCATCTCACGTAATTACATATCGCTTGCATTCAGTTTTCTTGTGAAAATACCCTTTATATTTACATTAAATGTGACTATGGTAATTCCGGTCAATGTCCATTTCAGTCAACGTCCTGTTTCACAGAACGTAATGCGGTCATTACATGCATACCTGTATATTACCTGTATATTACACTTTTCTTGTTTTTAATGAGCTGGAACCCATTTTATTTAATACCCCTGATTTTTGTCATGTAAGTTGTACAGTTCTTAATAAGAAAACTGACATTGCAGCTAAACTGGTTTGATCAATTGAGAATTAATTTTCAGTGGAGCTCCCAGAAATGTATAAATTCCTGTGTAAGCACAAATAGATTAAATTTGTCATTATTTCTTCCTCCATGACATGCGCAGATGATTATGGAATGCTCCTGCTGGCTGAGTCTCTGTTGGAGGAATGTCTGTTAGAGAACATGTCTCTGCTCAAGAACTCCACCCCTCTGTCCGATCACACTCATTTCAAAGTATCAAAAGCCAAAGGCCACCTGAACAGCCTTCTGAGCAGAGGCCATCTGGAGGTATGAAATAATAGCTTATTTCTGTTATACATACAGTGAGGGAAAATTCTGAGATTTCTGAATTCTGAAGAAAATTACATGAAATTTTTCTCAAATTTTTCAACTGTTTTGGCTTTCTCTGTCTTCAAGTGCCCCATAATTGTTGATTAGTTTTATGTAACATTGTACCACCATCAATTTCTATATTCACAACAGACACAAGGTTATATCAACACACTAGTCATGGGCCAATTTAGAGTGACCAGTCATCCTAATTATTTTCTTCGGAATGTGGAAAGAAACCAGAAGATGCACCCAGAGTAAACCTACACAGACACAAGGAGGATATGCAAACGCCACACAGGTGGGGTCCGGGGGTCTCGGAGCTGTGAGGCAACTGCGCTAGACTCATCCAACACCATGCTGCCCTGCCCCATAAATGCTCAATGGGGTTTAAGTCAGATGACTTTGGCGCCAATTGAATGTCTGGGAGATGAAAAAAAAACGGGAGACGTAAAAGAGTTTCTCATCCTTTGGGTCATGACCATATAACAATAATAACTCAAGTATTACAGTTATATTTAATATTTAATATATATATTTAATGTAGTTTTAGTAAGTTTTAAAACAGTTTATAGTAGTAATCAACAATTAGACAGTGCATTAATTTAAGTTAATTAAATAAATGGAAAAGAATGACTAAAAGTGGAAAATAATAAGGTGAGCATTACTTTATTGAAACTACAGGTGAAAGTGATACTGTCATACTAACTCGATTAACATACTAACTTGATTCACAATCCTTACTAACTCGCAACTTTCTTGTGGGTTTGTATGTCTATTTTGCTGAGAAGAGGCTTCTGTTTGGTCACTCTGCCCAGATTGGTGGAGTGCTGCAGTGATGGCTGACCTTCTGGAAGTTTCTCCCATGTACACACAAGATCTTTGGAGCTCAGCCAGACTGACCATTGGGTTCTTGGTCATCTCTCTTACTAAGACCCTTCTCCCCCGATTACTTATTTTGGTGCGGTGATCAGCTCTAGGAAGAGTCCTGGTTATTCCAAACTTCTTCAGTTTAAGAGTTATAGAGGCCAATGTGCTTTTGGGAACTATCAGTATGGCAGACATTTTTGTAGCCTTCTCCAGATTTGTGCCTCCACAGAATCTTGTCTCTGAGCTCTGTAGCAAGTCCTTTTTGGCTTGGTGTTTGCTCTGTTAACTGTGAGACCTTACAGTGGGGCAAAAAAGTATTTAGTCAGTCACTGATTGTGCAAGTTCTCCGACTTAGAAAGATGAGAGAGGTCTGTAATTTTCGTCATAGGTACACTTCAACTATGAGAGACAAAATGAGAAAAAAAATCCAGGAAATCACATTGTAGATGATTAAAGAATTTGGTCAATAAATTTCATCAACTTAAATACTTTGAAAATAAACCTTTGTGGCAATGACAGAGGTCAGACGTTTCCTGTAAGTCTTCACCAGGTTTGCACACATGTAGCGGTATTTTGGTCCATTCCTCCTGCAGACTCCTTTCAGAGCAGTGATGTTTTTGGGGCAACCGGACTTTCAAATCCCTCCACAAATTTTCTAGGGGTTGAGGTCTGGAGGACTGGCTAGGCCACTCCAGGACCTTGAAAATGATTTTTACAGAGCCACTCCTTGTGGCCCGAGCGGTGTGTTTGGGATCATTGTCGATGCAGGAAGACCCAGCCACGTTCCATGTCAGTGGCTCTCAAATGATGGAGGTTTTGGCTTAAATCTCACGATTACATGGCCCCGTTAATATTCCCTTAAACGGAACAGTCGTCCTGTCCCCTCTGCAGAAACAGGCCCTAGCATGACGGTTTTCACCCCTGCTCACAGTAGTATGGCGCAACTAGAATTCTTCTTCCTCCAAACCGGCGAGTTGAGTTTTGACCAAAAAGTTTTATTTTAGTTTAATCTGACCACATGATATTTCTCCCATCTTCTTCTGGATCATCCATATGTTCTCTTGAAAAATGTCGACGGACCTGGACATGTACTGGCTTAACAGGGGGGCACACCTGGCACTGTAGGATCTGAGTCCCATCGGTGTAGTGTGTTACTGATGGTACCTTTTTCTTTGGTCCCAGTCTCTGCAGGTGGATTCATCAGGTCCTCCGTGTAGTTCTGGGATTTATGCTCACTCTTCTCCTGATCATTTAGACCCCTGGGCTGAGATTTTGTGTGGAGACCCCAGAGCCGAGGAGATTACTAATGGTCTTGTTGTCTACAATTGCTCCCACAGTTGTGTATTCCACCACCAACCTGCTGCCATTGTAGATCACTCTTCCCAGCTGGTCAGTCTACCATTTTCTTCCTGTTGTTCAGTCGACGCTTCTTTGGTCCTTGGCCATGGGGAGTTTGGAGTCTGACTGTTTGAGACTGGGACAGGTGTCTTTTATACAGATAACGGGTCCAAACAGGTGCCATTTAATACAGGTAACGAGTGAGGACAGAGGAGCTTCTTAAAGAAGAAGTTACATGTCTGTGAGAGCCAGAAATCTTGCTTGTTTGTGGGTGACCAAATACTTATTTTCAACCATGATTTACAATTAAATTCTTTAAAAATCCTACAATGGGATTTCCTGAATTTTTTATTTTCATTTTGTCTCTCATAGTTGAAGTGTACCTATGATGAAAATTACAGACCTCTCTCATCTTTCTAAGTCGGAGAACTTGCACAATCTATGGCTGACTAAATATTTTTTTGCCCCACTGTATATAGACATTTGTGTGTGTGTCTTTCCAAATCATGTCCAACCAACTGAATTTACCACAGGTGGACTGCAGTCAAGGTATGGAAACATCTCAAAGATAATCAGGAGAAATGGTAGGCCAGCAGAGCTAAAATTCTGGTCTCATAGCTAAGGATCAGAATATTTATGTCCATGTGAAATTTTAGTTTTTCCTTTTTAATAAACTGGTTTAGTTGTAGTTTAGATTTAACATTGTGTATCTACGTGACCTTGTGTCTGTTGTTATATTGCGATTGATACTGAAAGCGACATTAAATAAACCAAATAAACAAAGCAAACAAAGCACATATTGTTAGCCATATAGTCATAAGGTCTAATGTGTTATTATGCGTTTTCAAGATATATCATGTAATGTATATGTATGTCTGTATATCTATGTATTTCATCTTCAACTAGTTTTCTTGTTCTGACACAAGCACAGAAAGGTGGTATAAAAACTTGTGTTAGGCATGACAATATCATGTTGAACTGTCAGTTTGGGTTCTTTGATAGGAAACAAAAGATGAGAGTAGATTTTTTTAAAATAATGGGGATAAGTGAGCAGTAAGCTATAAGAATGTGTGATACAGCTCATACACATAACTGTCTGCATAAACTCTGAGATTATAATAGTGCTGAGTGAGATTTTATAAGGTTAACACATATAAAGTAGGCTTGTTAGTTGCCACTTTAAGAGATAAGGAACCTTACTCTATAATCAGCATTGCTTTACTCTTTATTGCTTTATTTTGATCTGTTTACTGAGTGCACTTTTTGATTCAATGGAATTCCATATCAGTGGAATAAAATGTATGATAAAGCAGGGTTGCATCAATTTTGTCTACATACAGCAGGCTCAAGGATTGTTTAAGCTGGCTTTCAGACACCACAGTGTCACACTAGTTTAATTAGGTCAAGCCATTTATCAGCATAATAATTTAAACCGCTGAATATGAATTATTATTTAATGACTTTCTGAGAATTATTACATTTTTGTCTCCCTAGTCACGATACCTGAATGAAGCTCTGCTACTGATGGCCAAAGTGCACTATGTACAGGGGAACTATCGAGATGCCCAGGGGATGTGTGCTCGAGCTGGCATTGAGGAGTTCACCCGGGATGAACAGCCCCTGTACCATCTGCGTCTGCTGGCAGAGGCCTTCGTTGTTAAAGGTACAAGCCACTGCATGATTTTTAGGGTTGTAATGATGCCCTCAGTGAACAACAAAATTTGAGAACACTTCTGAAAATGCCTCTATTTTGCACTTTCTCAAATTTAATACAGTGTTTTTCATTACAAATAATATAGTCAGCATACCAGTTTGAGTGAAGCATTGAATCTTTAAAAAAAATTATTACTTTATACATTTCTTTGGTATGCTCCCCCCTTTTCTATAATGACAGTGTTCACTGAAGCTGGCATGGACTCAACAGATTTGGGCAAACTCTGATAATCCATGTTATCCAGGCATGATTTCACAATATTCCAACATCTTGTGATGTTACTGGATGCTTTACTTTGGTGTCATAAATGATCAATGGGATTTAGATCAGATAATTGTGGAGGAAAGTCCATGACAGTCAGCACTCCTTGGTCATCTTGGTCTGTTGAGTGGTGCTTGAAAGTTTGTTTAATTCTCAAGAGAATGTGGGTTAGGCAGCAAGACAGCATCCTAAGCACATAGGTAATTCTTCCAAAGAATGGTTAAAGAAGGATAAAGTTAAAGTTTTGGAATGGTCAGGTTAAAGTCCTGACCTTAATCCAAATGTTGTGGAAGCAGTTCATATGAGGAAACCCATCAACATCACCCAGTTGAAGCAGTTTTGTACAGAGGAATAGGATAACGTTCATCCAAGCTGATGTGCAGAACTGATCTACATTTTCCAGAAACGTTTAGTTGTAGTTATAGCTGCACAAAGGCTCACACCAGATACTGAAAGCAGAGGTTCATATACAGAGGTGCTTGAAAGTTTGTGAACCCTTCAGAATTTTCAATATTTCTGTATAAATATGACCTAATACGTCATCAGATTTTCACACAAGTCCTAAAAGTAGATAAAGAGAACCCAGTTAAACAAATGAGACAAAAATATTATACTTGGTCATTTATTTATTGAGGAAAATGATCTAATATTACATATTAGTGAGTGGTAAAAGTATGTGAACCTTTGCTTTCAGTATCTGCTGTGACCCCCCTGTGCAGCAATAACTGCAACTAAACGTTTCCTGTAACTGATGATTAGTCCTGCACACCGGCTTGGAGGAATTTTAGCCCATTCCTACGTACAGAACAGCTTCAGCTCTGGGATGTTGGTGGGTTTCCTCACATTAACTGCTCACTTCAGGTCCTTCCACAACATTTCTATTGGATTAAGGTCAGGACTTTGACTTGGCCATATAAAAAAAATTCACTTTATTCTTCTTTAACAATTCTTTGGTAGAATGACTTGTGTGCTTAGGCTCGTTGTCTTATGCATGACCCACCTTCTCTTGAGATTCAGTTCATGGACAGATGTCCTGTCATTTTCTTATAGAATTCTCTGATATAATTCAGAATTCATTGTTCCATCAATGATGGCAAGCCGTCCTGGCCTAGATGCAGCAAAACAGGCCCAAACCATCATACTACCACCACCATGTTTCACAGATGGGATAAGGTTCTTATGCTGGAATGCAGTGTTTTCCTTTCTCCAAACATAACGCTTTTCTTTTAAACCAAAAAGTTCTATTTTGATGCTTTAGGTAATATTTATGCAAAAAAAAAAGAAAATTCTAAAGGGTTCACAAACTTTCAAGCACCACTGTATTTTTGCCACTGAGAGATATATAATACTGGATCATTTTCCTCAATAAATAAATGACCAGGCATAATATTTATGTCTCGTTTGTTTATTTGGTTTCCTTGTGTAGTTTTGGGACTGTTTGTGAAACAACTTATGTGAAAATGCAGAAAACTCAAACAAACTTTCAAATGCCACTGTAACTAGTTGTTGCAAGGCTTTGAGTGTGTTTTGGGTCAGTATCCTGCTGCAGTGTGAGTCTTTATGTAGTATGGGGCATTCAACTTGGCAGGAGCTGCTGGCAGGCTATCAGGAACCTTATGTTTGCCAGCTGGCTCTCAGGAGTCACATGGGCTGCAGGGGCTACAGGTGTAGCATATGCCACTTCTCAGGCCATGATGACGGTGTAGGTATCCCCCATGACAATGGAAATTGCCCCATGGTTCCCAGGAAAGCCTAAATTGCTGGCTCAGCAGTGGTGACTTCTTTAGCCGGATGTGTAGCCTCCAGGACCATGGTGGTGGTAAATATATAGGTAGTTCCCGTGACACCAGTTAATAGGCGATGCAAATCAGTAAGTTAATATGGAAGACGTGTTAAGAAACCAGTGAGTGGTCCTGTGCTTGTGTATCAGCTTACATGGTGTGTGTGCTTAATACAATGCACCTAGTGTCTTCACCATGCACATATTCAAAATTTTCCTTGCAATGCAGTTAATGGCATCCCACTTACTGTAACCCAACAATTGTAATACCATATTCTAACTTCCATATCACTTACTATATTTTGTGTTCATCACTCCTACACCACAGCACCTATCCACATAAGGCCTAATCTGGTTGCCACAAGTAGTTCTTACAGAGTTTAGAGGGCTTATCCCAGCTGTATAAATTCCACTTCCAATGTGCATCATTCTTCCAAACACAGTTAAGTGTTGCTCTGCATCACAGGTGACTAAACTAAAATGTTTTGAGGGTTCATCACGTTAAGGATGAGTTGGGGTCATTCTAACAGAACCTTTCCATATATGAGCCTAAAAACTCTTTAAAATTTTTTTTGAAATGCAGGTCCCTTTGGGAGTTTCTGGAGCTATTCTGTTCCACAGATTCATGTCTGCCCCAGGTCTTAAGCTTGAAGATGGATGGCAGTGAATCATATAAAACCAGGAGATTTGACATGAAAATATCCTGTGGTTATAAGTTCTCACTTCTGTGTTAAAGCCTATCCGCTTTTCTATTGCATCATATCTTAAAAGGACTGTGATAAGTCTGAGAATAAATGGGCTCAGATTCAAATGTAGAAATCTGCATCACAGTCTGTGGGAAATGTGCTATATATAGTTGTCCCTGGTCAAAAACAGATTTGCTTCTCAAAGTTGCTGTGTGAAGAGTTATCACCAAATTATTGGCACACTTGGTGAAGTTGGGAAAAATATTGTTTTAGACCTACAGTGATGTGCAAAATTCATAGGCCACTATTGGATTAGATATACCAATAGGTTTTAGCAATAATATAATGACCATATATAATTATTTGTCTCTGTCTTTATTAGAATACAACCAATAAATACTGGAAATTAGAATGATCATTGAATTATTGATGAGGATCTACAGGCTCAGTTGTAACATCTGTGGGTAAATGTGCCACAGTATACCATATGGAACCTGCTTGCCTCCGATGTCTTACCGTATCTCATCTTGAATCCACCCTAACAGGGTAACTAGAGCCTCCTTTCCATTGTACAGTATTCCCCAATAAACGTATCTTTTCACTCTAATATTGTAATCACTTACAAATAGCAGCATTGCATTCAAAGTTTCATTCAGTTCCAACAACTCCTTCTTGGTGAGTTATATTCTATTGTCAATGAGTGTATAAATGTCTTAAAGAATTCTGAGGTGTGAGGATGAATCCCAGCACCCTGATTAAACAGCAGACTACAAGGTTCCAAGAAAATTAAAATCTCCACTGTCAGTGCATTCTCCTCATAGCATTTGAGGGATGCCTAGTTCTGGGCCATCTTACCAATTTTATTGGCCCACTGTGGAAAGACATTTTCTAAATCTGGCTACCAGTACATAGTCAGAACTGCACCTGTCGGCCACACTAGGACTTGCATGATGCTCCACCATTTGAACCTCCTTTTCTCACATCTGTATCTCTATGTCTATGAATGATCTTCTTCTTGCTGCCGATAAAGGTCAGGTCTCCATACTACTTCTGCTTGATCTTACTGCTGCTTTTGATACTGTAAACCACAACTTACTTCTGTCTAGACTTTCTAACATTGGACTTTCTGGCTCAGTACTATCCTGGTTGACATCATATTTGACCAATAAGCGCCATTTTGTTCGTATAGGAAGCCATGTATCTGACTCTGTTCCCATCCGTCAGGGTGTTCCCCAGGGTTCAGTTCTTGGGCCGCTATTGTTCATCGTCTACATCACTCCCCTTGGTGACATTCTCCACCATTATGGATTGAACTTTCACTGCTATGCCGATGACACTCAAGTCTATGTCAGTCTTAAACCTGATTCCTTTCCCCCAGACTGTCTCACTAGGTGTCTTAATGATCTACATTCCTGGCTTCGGACAAACTATCTTCTCCTAAATACCCAGAAAACAGAACTCCTCTTTACTGGCACAAAATCAGCTCTGTCATCTCTTTCTAACCCTGTTCTCCTTATTGGTGATGTTTCGGTTCTTCCTTTTGTCTCTGCTCGTAATCTTGGTGTCCTTTTTGATCCTCTTCTGTCTTTTGAGCCTCACATACGATCTCTCTCTAAGTCGGCCTTTTTCCATTTACGCAATATTGCACGTCTCCGTCCGCTGCTATCCCCTAAGGCTGCTGAGGCACTTGTCCATGCATTTGTGGTCTCTCGGCTTGACCACTGTAACTCCCTCCTTTATGGCCTCCCATCTAAAACTCTCCGACCGTTACAGCTTATTCAAAATGCTGCTGCAAGGATTTTAACTTCAAGAAGGAAAAGTGAACACATCACACCTGTACTTGAGAAACTTCACTGGTTGCCCATCCATCAACGCTTCAAATATAAAATCCTATTGCTAACATTTAAATCATTGCATGGCTTAAGCCCTGCATATTTGTCTGGTCTGTTCGATCACTACACTCCCTCCCGCACTTTACGGTCATCTGATTCCTGTCTATTGGTCACCCGCAGGTTTAGGCTTTCCACAATGGGAGGCAGAGCCTTTAGTGTAGCTGCCCCCCTGCTCTGGAACTCGCTCCCTCTTTCTCTGCGCTCTATCACCTCTCTCTCTCTGTTTAAGACTCAATTAAAAACTCATCTTTTCTCTCAGCATTTTCAATACTCTTCTACTGCATCTGTGTAATTGTGCCATTAATGTAAAGCGACCTTGGGTTTTGTGAAAGGCGCTATATAAATGTAATGCATTATTATTATTATTATTATTATGAATATTACCTATTGTAGTTACATGTGTGCCCCAGAGTCTGAGAACCATAATGTTTTATTGTGGCTGGCAACAGGTGGGCCATAGTCAGTCTATAACATACAGTGGGGCAAAAAAGTATTTAGTCAGCCACTGATTGTGCAAGTTCTCCTACTTAGAAAGATGAGAGGTCTGTAATTTTCATCATAGGTACACTTCAACTATGAGAGACAAAATGAGAAAAAAATCCAGGAAATCACATTGTAGGATTTTTAAAGAATTTAATTGTAAATTATGGTGGAAAATATGTATTTGGTCAATAAATTTGGTTCAACTTAATACTTTGTAACATAACCTTTGTTGGCAATGACAGAGGTCAAAGGTTTCCTGCAAGTCTTCACCAGGTTTGTACAAACTGTAGCTGGTATTTTGGCCCATTCCTCCATGCAGATCTCCTCTAGAGCAGTGCTGTTTTGGGGCAACATGGACTTTCAACTCCCTCCACAAATTTTCTATGGGGTTGAATTCTGGAGACTGGCTAGGCCACTCCAGGACCTTGAAATGCTTTTTACGGAGCCACTCCTTCATTGCTTCATCTTCAGTGCTCTCACTGATGGAAGGAGGTTTTGGCTTAAAATCTCACGATACATGGCCCCGTTCATTCCTTCCTTAACACGGATCAGTCGTCCTGTCCCCTTTGCAGAAAAACAGCTCCAAAGCATGATGTTTCCACCCACATGCTTCACAATAGGTATGGTGTTCTTGGGATGTGACTCAGCATCCTTTTTCCTCAAGTTTTTTACCAAAATGTTCTATTTTGCTTTCATCTGAACAGATGATATTCTCCCAATCCTCTTCTGGATCATCCATATGTTCTCTGGCAAACTTCAGACGGGCCTGGACATGTACTGGCTTAAGCAGGGGGACACGCCTGGCACTGCAGGATCTGAGTCCCTCTTGGCGTAGTGTGTTACTGATGGTAGCCTTGTTACTTTGGTCCCAGCTCTCTGCAGGTCATTCATCAGGTCCCTCCGTGTAGTTCTGGGATTTTTGCTCACCGTTCTCATGATCATTTTGACCCCACAGGATGAGATCTTGCGTGCAGCCCCAGATCGAGGGAGATTATCAATGGTCTTGTATGTCTTACAGTTGCTCGCACAGTTGATTTATTCACACCAACCTGCTTGACTATTGTAGATTCACTCTTCCCAGTTTGGTACAGGTCTACAATTCTCTTCCTGGTGTCCTTCGGCAGCTCTTTCGCCTTGGCCATGGTTGAGTTGGAGTCTGACTGTTTGAGGCTGTGGAGAGGTGTCTTTTATACAGACAACGAGGTCAATCTGGTGCCATTAATACAGGTAACGAGTGGAGGACAGAAGAGCTTTTTAAAGAAGAAGTTACAGGTCTGTGAGAGCCAGAAAACTTGCTTGTTTGTGGTTGACCAAATACTTATTATCCACCATGATTTACAATTAAATTCTTTAAAAATCCTACAATGTGATTTCCTGGATTGTTTTTTTTCATTTTGTCTCTCCTAGTTGAAGTGTATCTATGATGAAAATTACAGATCTCTCTCATCTTTCTAAGTAGGAGAACTTGCACAATCAGTGGCTGACTAAATACTTTTTTGCCCCACTGTACTTGCCATTGCCATAGCAGACACATAATTGCCTATATATTACTTACAACACATATTTGGCTTTGGACTGGCTTCTATCTGCGTACCTTGTTACGGAGTCCAGGATTAGTGATAAGTTAACAAAAGTTTGACATGCTACACAGTCCCACTTATAGTAGGTGTGTTCAGATATACTTAAATATTTTTCTGTAGAATGTAACTACAAACTCTACAAACAGTAGCTTCCATTTTTCCAGTAGATCATAACCTGCCAGTGACTGTAGATATTTAGTTTCCAGATGAGATGAAGTGACATTGAACTGCAAGGCTGTGTACTCTCCCAAGGTTGTAGGATTACATATGTGGATAAACTAGTGCTTTCTGTGTAGTTTCTGGTAGAACAGAGTAGAACATGAGGATCTGAATGGCAGTTGCTCATTTGATTAAGCCTGATGTTTGGACTCCTCCTCCCTTCCGGCTGCCTATGAGGTCTACACGGATTTATTTGTGTATTAATGACTTTCCCATACCAGAGAGTCACTGGAGGCCTGGATTGTATCTCACTGGGACAGAGATCTGTGGGAACTCCTACCACTTGTAATGTAGATAAAAAACATACTAAAATGCAGTTTTTCTCCCTCTCTCCCTCTGTTTCTTTGGTCCTTCAAATAGAGCAAGACAAAGCACACACACACACACACACACACACACACACACACACACACACACACACACACACAAACAAACAAACAAACAAACACATCAATCATGATTCCCTGTTTGTATACCTACATACTATGGAAATTATTACCTTAGTATTGCAACTATGTCCCAGCAGGTTATTCTTTAACATGGAGACTGATTGGTAGTTGTCTCTGAAAATGCTTCAGGACATGTCTATGTTCTAAAACAAGAACATTTAATGTAGTGTTCATTTAACAGAAGCACCTTTTTGGTTTTATAAACATCATGGAGAAATGTGACTTTCTTATTATGTGTTACAATCCTGGTGTTTATTTTGATTGTTTTAATACTACAAAGAAAACAAACTATTTATTTATTGTGGGCTATTAAGTTGCCTCTATACAGTGGTGAAAAAGTTTGTGAACCCTTTAGATTTTTCTATATTTCTGCATAACTATGACCTAAAACATCATCAGATTTTCACACAAGTCCTAAAGGTAGATAAAGAGAACCCAGTTAAACAAATGAGACAAAAATTATCCAATATTACATATTAGTGAGTGGCAAAAGTATGTGACCCTCTAGGATTAGCAGTTAAGTGGAAGGTGAAATTAGAGTCAGGTGTTTTCAATCAATGGGATGACAATCAGGTGTGAGTGGGCACCCTGTTTTATTTAAAGAACAGGGATCTATCACAGTCTGCTCTTCACAACAGATGTTTGTGGAATTGTATCATGGTACAAACAAAGGAGATTTCTGAGGACCTCAGAAAAAGGTGTTGATGCTCATCAGGCTGGGAAAGGTTACAAAACCATCTCTAAAGAGTTTGGACTCCACCAATCCACAGTCAGACAGATTGTGTACAAATGGAGGAAATTCAAGACCATTGTTACCCTCTCCAGGAGTGGTCGACCAACAAAGATCACTCCAAGAGCAAGGCATGTAATAGTTGGCGAGGTCACAAAGGACCCCAGGGTAACTTCTAAGCAACTGAAGGCCTCTCTCACATTGGCTAATGTTAATGTTCATGAGTCCACCATCAGAAGAACACTGAACAACCCGGTCCATGGCAGGGTTGCAAGGGGAAAGCCACTGCTCTCCAAAAAGAACATTGCTGCTCGTTTGCAGTTTGGTAAAGATCACGTGGACAAGCCAGAAGGCTATTGGAAGAATGTTTTGTTAACGGATGAGACCAAAATAAAGTTTTTTGGTTTACAAGAATAGCGTTATGTTTGGAGGAAGGAAAACACTGCATTCCAGCATAAGAACCTTATCCCATCTGTGAAACATGGTGGTGGTGGTGTCATGGTTTGGGCCTGTTTTGCTGCATCTGGGCCAGGACGGCTTGTCTTTATTGATGGAACAATGAATTCTGAATAATATCAAAGAATTCTAAAGGAAAATGTCAGGACATCAAGCTGTCCATGGACTGGATCTCAAAGAGAAGGTGGGTCATGCAGCAAACAACGACCCCTAAGCACACAAGTCATTCTATATCAAAGAATTGGTAAAGAGATAAAGTTAATGTTTTGGAATGGCCAAGTCAAAGTCCTTGACCATCCAATCGAAATGTTGTGGAAGGACCTGAAGTGAGGCAGCCTAATGTGAGGACACCCACAAAACATCCCAGAGCTGAAAGCTGTCTGTATGGAAGGGAATGGGTAAAATTCCTCAAGCCGGTGTGCCAGGACGACACAGTTTACAGGAAACGTTTAGGTGCAGTTATTGCTGCACAGGGGGGGGTCACACCAGATTTACTGAAGCAAAGGTTCACATACTTTTGCCACTCAGTAATATGTAATAGTGGATCATTGTCCTTCAATAAATAAATGACCAAGTATAATATTTGTCTCATTTGTTTAACTGGGTTCTCTTTATCTACTTTTTGAACTTGTGTGAAAATCTGATGATGTTTTAGGTCATATTAATGCAGAAATATTGAAAATTCTAAAGGGTTCACAAACATGTTAAATAAATGAAATACACAATCAGACAATGGTTGTCAAAAGTCTGATATCATTAGTGAAAATACTTCTATTTTTCATTTTTCATTACAAGTCAAATAATAGGCATAAAAAGTTGTGTGAAAATCTTAGAATCATTTGAAAAAATAAATCATACATTTTTGAATTTATTAGTATTTGGAACATTCCCATTTTTTCTGTAATCACGGAATGCACTCGAGCTGACATGAACTTCATTGCAAAATCTAATAATAAATGTCATCCTTGCATGACAAATCGCCATATTCTGTAGAGCATCTTGTGATTTTACTGAATGCTTGGCTTTCTCTTTCATCATGTGCCCTGGTAATGTCAGTCGACTGTGGAGGAAAGTCAATGACAGTGATAACTCCTTGATCTTCTTTGGTCTTCAAGTAATGTTGCAAAGCTTTGAAGTGTGTTATAGGTCATTATATGCCATTATTCTGATGCAGCATGAATTTATACCATCATGCCCATATATATGCTCATATGATATTACGTTCAGCATTTTTTTTTTACAACTGCCTGAAATGTTAATGTTAAACCATCTTTGTGGCACTGTAGGACACTGAAAATTAAATGCTGTCTTAGTAAACTTTGTATCAAATGTTCCTCTGAGATACATGGTTTATAGTGTTGATACAGAGTGCAGACTAGGAAGCTACACAAGAACATTATTTTCATAACAATACAGGTAAGCAAAACAACATTCTGCATACAGTCCTTGAAAGGACATTTTCATTTTCATGGAACGGGTATGCATTCAAGATGCCTTTAAGTCCTTAAGGAAATACACGCTGGGTTTGTTTGGTGGAACATGTGAATGTATGCCACTTTGTCACAACATTGTGCTTTCAGCAGCGTTAAGATGCAAGTTTCACTTGCCTCTGTTTTCTAATTTTGTACTTCTGTGTGCAGGTCTGTCTCTGGACCATCAGGCTGTATCTGGTGCCTCACGTGTTCGTCTCTCTGAGAGAGGAGAGGAATGCCTGTCTTGCTATCTCCAGGCCTGTGATACAGCCCTGCTATACCTGCAAGAGCTGGACAAGGTCTGTGTATTTCTAAATGTAGTGAATTCTGTTCTGACTTTTGTGCATTTAATTGGCAATACAGTATTTGTGAGTGTACAATAAAATCCTACTTACAATGCTGTGAATGGGTGTGTTGCTATTTTGACAGGCTGTTTGCTCACAAGGAACCAAGACATCCAAACACAATGTAACAGCAATTTCAGTAGAAGTGGATCCAGGCTACTTCCTACAGGCTGCACTCCAGAGTGCATACCTGTGCCTGCTGCACAAAGGGTGAGTGTTTGTGAATGTGCCCTCAGCCAGAGAACTCTACTATGAGTAATCACAAACTTTTCTTTAGCTTGACTTGCTTGCTTTGAGAACTGACCACCTACACACTGAACAGTAACCTATTTTTAATTTCAAATTTGCATGTGAAAAAAATATCATTTTGAAATCTAACTTTAATTGAGCAATTAGAAATTTTTCTTTTGGATAGAGTGGAAATATGGGGCCCAAGTCCAGAACTTTGGCGATTTTCCTGCTTGGTCAAAATAAATCAGCAATCGTTTGATTGTTTGTTTATTTGTTTTATATACAGTGGTGCTTGAAAGTTTGTGAACCCTTTAGAATTTTCTATATTTCTGCATAAATATGACCTAAAACATCGTCAGATTTTCACACAAGTCCTAAAAGTAGATAAAGAGAACCCAGTTAAACAAATGAGACAAAAATATTATACTGGTCCATTAGTTATTGAGGAAAAACGATTCCAATATTACATATTAGTGAGTGGCTAATGAAGTATGTGAACCTTTGCTTTCAGTATCTGGTGTGACCCCACTGTGCAGCAATAAACTGCCAACTAAACGTTTCCGTGTAACTGTTGATCAGTCCTGCCACCACGGCTTGGAGGAATTTTAGCCCATTACCTGTAAGAACAGGCTTCAGCTCTGGGATGTTGGTGGGTTTCCTCATTATTACAACCTGCTCGCCTTCAGGTCCTTCCACAACATTCGATTGGATTTAAGGTCAGGACTTTGCTTGGTCATTCCAAAAACCATACCTTTATTCTTTAACCACTTTGGTAGAACGGATTGTGTGCTTAGGGTCGCTGTTGTGCGGCATGCGCACCTCTCTTGACATTCAGCTCATGGACAGATGTCCTGACATTTTCCTTTAGAATTCTCTGATATAATTCAGGGAATTAATTTCCATAATTGATGGCAAGCGTCTGGCCCAGATGCAGCAAAAAAAGGCCCCAAACCATCATACTACCACCACCCATGTTTTACAGAGGGATAAGGTTCTTATGCTGAATGCGTGTTGAAGGCATCCACAAAACATTCTTCCAATAGCCTTTGGTTGTTTACGTGATCTTTAAGCAAAAAAACAAAACAAAAACGCAGAGAGCAGCAATGTTCTTTTTGGAGACCGTGGCTTCTTCCTTGCAACCTGCTATGCACACCATGTTGTTCGTGTTCTTCTGAGGGTGGACTCATGAATGAACACATTAAACATTAACCAATGTGAGAGAGGCAGTGCTTAGAGTTAACCTGAGTGGTCCTTTGTGAGGCCAACTATTACACGATTTGCTCTTGGAGTTGATCTTTGTTGGTCGGGGGGACCACTCTGGTGAGGGTAAACAATGTCTTGAATTCCTCATTGTACACCATCTGTCTGACTGTTGATTGGTGGAGTCCAAAAACTCTTTAGAGATGGTTTTGTAACCTTTTCCAGCTTGATGAGCATCAACATCTCTTTTTCTGAGGGGGGTTCCTCAGAAATTCCTTTGTTCATGCCATGATACACTTCCAACAAACATTGTGTTGTGAAGGAGCAGACCTTTGGATTAGTCCCTGTTCTTTAAATAAAACAGGGTGCCCACTCACACCTGATTGTCATCCCATTGATTGAAAACATTCATGAACTGCTAATCCTAGAGGTTCACATACTTTTGTCACTCACTAATATGTAATATTGGATCATTTTTCTCAATAAATAAATGACCAGGCATAATGTTTATGTCTCGTTTGTTTATTTGGATTCCTTATGTAGTTTTGGGACTGTTTGTGAAAATCTGATCATGTTTTCGGGTTCACAAACTTTCAAGCACAGTAGCAAGGTTACATCAATAGTAGTCAGAGGCATTCATATGGGGCCAGTTAGAGAAACCAATTGGCCTAAGACATATCTTAGGGATGTGTCTTGACATGGGGAGAACTTGCAAACTCCACACAGGCGGAGTCCAAGGTCAGGATCAAACCAGGGGTCTCTGGAGCTGTGAGGCGACTGCGCTAACCATTTACGCCTTCATGCTGCCCCATATCAGTAAATAGATGATAAGCAGAATCAAATGTATCTGAACAGGGCTTCTACAAACTGTGCCAGACTTGTGGTAAATTGTGATAAAATGTCACTCACTCCCTTTCCAGTTCAGGGTCGTGGGGGGCCGACGCCTAACTGGCGCTACAGGGAGCAAGAAAGGAGCCAGCCCTAGATAGGAAGTCAGTCCATTGCAGGGCATTTGGACACACACACTCACACACTCACTCACACTGGGACACTTACGAGATGCCAGTTGTTGCATGCCTTTGGAATGTGGGAGGAAACTGGAGTACCTGGAGAAAATAAACAGTCATGGTGAGAACATGCAAATTTGATAAAAGCAGCGTACATTCCTCGACTCTGGAACTGTGACGCGACAGCGCTACCCACTGTGTTATTGACATTTAAGCAGATAAAAATACTTTCCAGTGAATAACCTGATATTTCCCAAAAGTAATCAGTAAATTGAAAGAAAATGGTTTAAAAAACAGTTTAGAGTATCAAAAACAAAATAAGGTAGATTTCAGAATTGTATATTTGGTCAATGTTTTTTTAAGGTACATTGTGACATTAAATTGCGTAAATATATGACCACAAATGTAAAAATGTTGCTGGCCAACAACTTTTTGTTGGCCAGTTTTATAAAAAAAAAATATTTTAACATATTCGAAATGTTATTAATGTCCAGCAGGTGTCAGTACTGTTCTATCAGTGTTTCTAAGTGCAATTTGTCAGTTGTGAGACTCCAGTGGCTGTTATACGTCTGGCGTTTACCGACTTGTCAATAACTCAAGTCTAATTCATGAATTCCTTTCAGTGCAGGGTTGGTCTTGGTATTAGACACTGAATCATCAGTGCTATTCTTGGAGTGTCTTTGTACTTTGCTGGAGGATTGTTGTGTTTAACCTGTTCATCGTCATAACACTCATTACTCAATTCTATCTTCTATCCTTGTATGTGTTGGTGTTAGTGACTTGGTTCAGGGCACTCACCAGTTACGTCGTGTACTAAGGGTGGTGGAGAGTCGCGGGTCTCAGAACTTTCGTAAGGTAAGACGTCACTGGACAAACTGTCAACCCAACAATAACAAGCACAGCTACAAGGCATGTCTTTACATGTAGAATTCTCTCTCAATTTCACACACACTGTTGCTGTTGTACAGGGCGTAGCAAGGAGGCTCGCAGAAGTCTTGCTCAGTTCAGTCAGTGAGGAGAGTTACTGGGGCCCCCTGGCACCTCCACCTCCTCCCTGGGTGCACATGGAAGGGGCCACACACCCAAAAGATGCCATCTACCCTTCTTCAAGACCACCACAACACTACAGCTCAGAGGGGTCAGACACATGTTTCCACATTCACTTATATAGACTAATCCTTAATGTTCTCTGTACTGTGATATAAATTCGTATTTTTATTACATTTACATTTACATTTACAGCATTTAGCAGACGCCCTTATCCAGAGCGACTTACAATTGGTACAGTCTTACAATCCAAGCAATTGTGGGTTAAGGGTCTTGCTCAAGGACCCAACAGTGGCAGCTTGGCAGAGGTGGGATTTGAACCCTGGACCTTCTGGTCCAGAGTCCAGTACCTTACCCTCTAGGCTACCACAGTCCCACTTATTAAAGAGGTTGTGGTCAGAATTTTATCTTGATCTTTGATGCTGCTGGCTGAGTGGAATCAGGGTGTATTGAGCATGAGGTGGCTTTTGTATCAAAATGAGTATGACCAAAAATGTAAAGAGCATAATCTCCACCATTACATATGTTAGAGAATATGTGATGTCATGGGCTCTGTTCAGAGAGATTCAGAGAAACATAAGATTGTTTCTGCCAAAAAGCTGTGTGTGGGTCCTGGTTGGATCTTCTGGAATCATAATGATCCAGAACATATATGCAAATCCATATAAAACGGGTCACTGGCTACAGATCAACCTTTAGAGATGATTGTGTTGTTTCCTTGACCTAAACATCTCTGAAAATTGTGAGCTGAGCTGAGGAGTCTATCTAGCTGCTATGTTGGTTGAAGGAGACTGCTCAAAGTATTTTTTTGTTAAAATTAGTTTGGTTTTATATGTAGTCAAATGTCTGAAAGGATTAGTAAAATGCATGTTTGGAGTCGTTTGTGGAGTCCATGCCAGCTTGAGTGCATGCTGTCATTACAGCAAAAGGGAGAACTTACTAAATACTAATAAACTCTGAAATGTATGTATTTTTCCAAAGATTCCACTTGTCATTCAATTTGCTACTAATAAATGGTTTGTTATGAAAAGCAATGTATTACATTTGAGAAAAATGCAAAATAGAAGCATTTTCACTAGTGGTCTCAGACTTTTGCCAACCACTGTATTTTATCTGACTAAATTCTTTCATGCGTTCTTTAATAGAAGTTCTCTCATGCTTTCATGTGAGATTACATTAGTGGCAGTTAACCACAAAAAAACATTTTATAACCTTTTCTGCCACCTTTACAATGGATATTAATGTTGGAGCTAACTCTGGAGGTAATGAGTCACATGTAGATGGGGCAGGATGGGGAAACAGGACAGAGATAATGAAATGACAAATAACGGAATGGAATCTGAGTTCTTGTGATACGATGACTGTTAACCGGAGTCTGAAGAGGAAATAGATTGAAACAAGAATAGGTGAGATGCTATTTAGGAAAATGACTTTATTTTAGTAGCATACATTGCGCTTCCTCAAAACCTTGGAGCAGATAATGCCTACCGTCAGGAAGAGAGGAGCCTAAAATGCAAAACAGGAAGCAGTCTGAGATAGCTTAGAGGGAGTCTGAGGAACAGTACTTGTTGTGTAAAAGATACCTGAGAGTTTTCCATGGCATCACTGCAGCACTATTGCAGACTGCAGCGTGTAACTAGACACACGCACAACCGCAAGCGCACACACACTCATTCACACGCAAACCTGAATGACGACTCGCGTGTACTTTCTGTTTCCTGGTGCAGAGCGTTTTGTCCTCAGGACGTGGTGGAGGAGGCCGTGCTCCTGCTGCTCATTACAGAATCAATGGTGAGGCCCTCTTCATTCTCCTCTCTCTCTTAGTCTCACTACCTCCCTCACTTTCCACATTATACCCTTCTGTTTATTACAGCTGTGACAGACACTTGACAGTGTAACCAAATATCCCTGACTAATGCTACACATGGATAAGCAGTTGTTTACACGTGCTGATGCTATGCAGTGTTCCAGGCTGGAAGAATCCCAGTTCACAGTGGGATAGCCAATGTGCCATATAACTATCACTGTAATCATTTTTGCTTTACGATTCCACAGATCAGAAACAAGTTAAAAACATATCGAGTCAGCGTCCAGGGACATTTCTGCTTGCCTGCTGGGTGTCATCGGTCTGAATGAACACACTGTTTCTCTTGTAGGCCAGTGGTGAGGCAGTGATCAGCCGCATGCCAGAACACAAGGAGGCACGAGAGGCCAGCATTCAGGAGGCTTCATCTGTGTATGACCTGCTCAGCATTGGCATGGCCAGGAGGGGGCAGTATACAATGATTTCTGAGGTAAGTTTAAGTTGCTTAGGGAAGCCCAACCATTCCGTTCCTATAGGCATGAGAATTGTTATAGTCTTGACTTGCATGATTGTGATGGATTCTCTTCCCTTTTTGACTTTCCTGAGTGCCAGATGTTATTCTTTAATCCTTTCCCTTTCCCTCAGGCAGGGTTCATAGGCCAGAAGCATTTCAGAAGCTCACTCAGGTGAATTTAGGAATGCTGATTAAAAGGTGTTTACCATTTCACTGACCACATTGTGTTATTTAGTTACTAACAGTGTGGCTAATGCTTACTGCACAGTGTGTACTTCCTTGGGGGACACGACTATTAAATTGCCACTACAGTCTTTTAGGATTTGTTTGTAAAGGTCAAATCAGAGATTTATTTAGCAACACTCAGAAGAGACAGAGAGAGAGAGAGAGAGAGAGAGAGAGAGAGAGAGAGAGAGAGAGAGAGAGAGAGAGAGAGAGAACCCTGACGGAGGCAGTGGCAGCCAGGTAAGAACATGGCAGTAGACTCGGGACGGAAGCTGGTGAGGGATCAGGAGTCGCCCGTCTGATCAACAGGCACGTCAGATGTAGGTCTCAGAGTCAGAAGTAACAGTATGGATAACAGGCCCAGGTCCAGGTTAGAACCAGCAGACAGACAGTCTAGGTTTCAGAGCAGGGCCATGGCAGGAACACAGAGATTTACAGACATAACAGGTAAATGTACCAGCAGGTGACCAGGGCAGAACTCTGCGGAACCTCCAACATGGAAACAGAGTCCGAGCTGCACAAACCTAGGAAGCGAGGATAGAGTTAGTCACAGTGTTTAGACTCTGAAGCGTTCAGGCAGCTGAAATGACAGAAGCTTGACTGAGCACTGAGCCTTACAGAACCAAGTAACTTGTTACTTCTCAACGCCGACCTTTATGGCAGGGCTCATCAGGGCTGAACTCCAGGAGTGACAAGAGATGCTCTGTAGATGAGGTGAAGCCAGCGCATACTTGGTACCCAATTGGAAGAGCACAAGAAAGCAGTCCAAGTGTGAATGCAGAAAATGAATTTTCAATGACAAAGTGCGCCATGTGGTTTTGTATGTTTTAAGGATGTTGTCAGTCAGCTCGGTGTAGTTTGGAGCACTGTAGTTACCTTTAATAGCAGACCTTCAAACTCACTGTCGTTGTATTCTAGTGGTATTCTATAGATTTCTTATTTTTATTAAGAAGCCAGATCCCTTTGCCAGACATGAGACTCCAGTCCAGTCACGCTCCTTCTGTTCTCACCAAATCATTGGCACATCACAAAAATGTTTTTTTTTTTTTTTTACTTCAGTCAAGCTCTGCACATATTCCCAACATATATGAGGAGTCCAGAATTTGTCTTTACCACCAATTTTATAAATAGACCAATAGAATTTCTCAGTAAGTACCGCCATGGTGCGTCTTCAGCGTATACTCACCACAGATGTAACAGAATGTATCGCAGCTGTTGAAGCATTGATGAGACATTTTTGCTGACAGTAAATACTATTTTTAAGTATATTCATTATGCTACTGCCTGAAAAACATGTCAATATGCATCCAAACAATCTCTGTAAATGTGTGCAGTTTGTATATCCTGTCTGCTAGCTTCTAACCTGACTAAGCATGCTCAGGCAACATTTGCATAGCAACTATTTTGAGTGCATGCTCAGGCATACAGTGGGGCAAAAAAGTATTTAGTCAGCCACTGATTGTGCAAGTTCTCCTACTTAGAAAGATGAGAGAGGTTTGTAATTTTCATCATAGGTACACTTCAACTATGAGAGACAAAATGAAAAAAAAATCCAGGAAATCACACTGTGGGTGCAATTGTAAGACATACAAGACCACTGATTATCTCCCTTGATTTGGGGCTCCACGCAAGATCTCATCCCATGGGCTCAAAATGATCATGAGAACGGTGAGCAAAAATCCCAGAACTACACGGAGGGACCTGATGAATGATCTGCAGAGAGCTGGAACCAAAGTAACAAGGCTACCATCAGTAACACACTATGCCAAGAGGGACTCAGATCCTGCAGTGCCAGGCGTGCCCCCCTGCTTAAGCCAGTAAATGTCCAGGCCCATCTGAAGTTTGCCAGAGAGCATATGGATGATCCAGAAGAGGATTGGGAGAATATCATGTGGTCAGATGAAACCAAAATAGAACTTTTTGGTAAAAACTCAACTTGTCATGTTTGGAGGAAGAAGAATTCTGAGTTGCGCCATACCTACTGTGAAGCATGGGGGTGGAAACATCATGCTTTGGGGCTGTTTTTCTACAAAGGGGACAGGACGACTGATCTGTGGTAAGGGAAGAATGAACGGGGCCATGTATCGTGAGATTTTAAGCCAAAACCTCCTTCCATCAGTGAGAGCATTGAAGATGGAAGGTGGCTGGGTCTTCCAGCATGACAATGATTCCAAACACACCGCTCGGGCAATGAAGGAGTGGCTCAGTAAAAAGCATTTGAAGGTCCTGGAGTGGCCTAGCCAGTCTTCAGACCTCAACCCCACTGCACATCACTGCTCTAGAGGAGATCTGCATGGAGGAATGGGCCAAAATACCAGCTACAGTGTGTGCAAACCATGTAAGGACTTACAGAAAACATTTGACCTCTGTCATTGCCAACAATAGTTATGTTGCAAAGTATTGAGTTGAGCCAAATTTTTTGACCAAATACTTATTTTCCACCATAACTTACAATTAAATTCATTAAAAATCCTACAATATGATTTCCTGGATTTTTTTTTCTCATTTTGTCTCTTATAGTTGAAGTGTACCTATGATGAAAATTACAGACTTCTCTCATTTTTCTAAGTAAGAGAACTTGCACAATCAGTGGCTGACTAAATACTTTTTTGCCCCACTGTACATGGTCTGACCAAAACAACTTGCTTTGTGGGCAACATACTAGTAGTTTAAACTATGACATTACATCTATTTTTGTGATTTACTGTTATAGTTAAATCTGTAGGATATCTATTATGGTATGTGATGGGGCATTTTAGGGTGATTTTCATAATCAGCAGCCCAAAATTGTTCAGGAAGCAAAGTCTTTGTTGCCTAGTGTTATTAATAATCATTGTATTTGACATTATTCCCTGTTAGTTTTTCTAACCCTTTGTTTATGTGTGTCTGTGTGTTTGTCAGTGTTTAGTCCGGGCCATGAAGTTCTCCTTTAATGAGTTTCACCTCTGGTACCAGCTGGGTTTGTCTCTCATGGCTAGTGGGAAGGTGAGATCTAAAAACTAAACTCCTAAACTTCACCTCATATATTATTCATTTGTGTGCATTTGTGTACAACAGTATTTATCTGTTTTCCCCACCCCACATGTTCTGCTCCTTTTGACATCTCTGGGTGGGTTGTGGTTCCAGACAGGTGGACATACAGTATGTAAATGTAGGCACTCGTATGCAAATTTGTGCATGTCATGACAAAGCCTTAAGGAATTTAAATAAGCTTGTCGTTGCAGCTTAGATTTGCTACTATGGCCTATATGTTGTGGAGAAGGATCAGTACATTTTCAGATTTGGGCCTATTGGTCTATAAACTGGCTGATAAAATAAGGATACTAGTTAGGCTTAATTACACAGATGAATCATCAATAACATTAATCATTGTATAGCAAAAGTTATATTGACAACCACCAAACATTCTCTGTGGGCCTAGGGCATGACAATATCTCACCTTTACATCACTCAGGAGCCCCCACACAGCAAAATATGAAAATCACCTCCCTTATATTGTGTAGATCCCTCATCATGGGTTAGATATTTGCTAAGTAGCAAAGTAACTTGCACCAGAATGTCAGGACCCAAGGTTTCCAGCAGAACATTTCCCAGAGCCACACACTCTGCATGTAATTCACCTGTCAGTGGTGTGCGTGTGTGCTCATGTTTGTGTATATACACAGGTAGTCTTATCATTTACAGTACTGGGGCAACTTAAAATTTCATTTGCTAAAAAATTTTGGGGCAAAATGTGTAGAAACCCTGATGTCAATTATTTAATAAAAATTACTTATTACTTAACAACTGTGACCAAGGTTGATTTAACAACGTGATCAATATGACATGGATAATGTCTGCTGATGTTTTTGATATTTAATATGTCTTGTTACAGTTATTAGCTAATAATTGGTGTGATAACTGATTTAATATGTGATGCCTTGGCTATTTATGAGTTGGATGCCTACTCCATATCTGTGGAGGCCTCTAACATATTTTCTTGTACTGTGACTTGTGCTGCTCTATCACCACAGTCCTGTCAAATCCTTTATGATGTTCTTAAAGATAAGGCTATATTGTAATGTGTTACAATTGAGTTAATAACCTATTTATAAGATAGAAAGTGACATTTCTTTTTAGATTAAAGCAGTTACGTCATGGCTTATTTGTTATGAATTACTCGTCATTGAATCTGTAATTGAAAACTGCTCTTTTCAGAAGGGTGAGTGTATGTTTGTGAGATAGGATACAGTGGGGCAAAAAAGTATTTAGTCAGCCACTGATTGTGCAAGTTCTCTTACTTAGAAAGATGAAAGAGGTCTGTAATTTTCATCATTGGTACACTTCAACTATGAGAGACAAAATGAAAAAAATGTTGTGGGATTTTTAAAGAATTTAATTGTAAAGTCAATAACAAAAGTTCAACTCAATACTTTGTAACATAACCTTTGTTGGCAGTGACAGAGGTCAAACATTTCCTGTAAGTCTTCACCAGGTTTGCACAAACTGTAGCTGGTATTTTGGTCCATTCCTCCATGCAGATCTCCTCTACTTGTTCATGCGTTTATAACCTCAAGGTTGGATTACTGTAACGCCTTACTTACTGGATGCTCTAGTAAATCTATAAATAAACTTCAGTTAGTTCAGAATGCAGCTGCCCGAGTGCTAACTCGAACCAGAAAATTTGATCATATCACTCCTGTTCTATCATCACTGCACTGGTTACCAGTCAAATTCCGCATTGATTACAAAATACTTCTTATAACTTATAAAGCTCTACATGGCCTGGCCCACATTATTGAGTAGCCTCTTAGAGTTTACAACCAATCGTTCTACTTGTTCGCAGGGTGCAGGACTTCTTTTAGTTCCTAGAATTAAAAAACAGTCACAGCAGGGGGAAGGGCTTTTTTTCATACAGGCCCCCCAACTATGGAATAAAATTCCCACTGGTCGAGATTTTCAGCACCTCAAAGTTTTAAGTCTAGGCTAAAAGACATACCTATTTACACAGACTTTTGACTAGATTTAGACCGGATGCAATGGGCTTGGCGTCGCTGGGAGCGGAGTCTCTGGAGTCATGTCTGGCCTGCCTGCCTTGTCCGCTAGCCGGGAGTGTCGATGTGGGCAGTTGGCTGCAACTGGGTTCGGTCCTTTGTGGATCTGACTCATGCATCCTTTGACCTTTAGCATAAGGGCGAGCTGGGGGTTCATAGTCAAAGAGTTCTTATGGTGATCAGGAGACGTTGGGTTGGTCTTCTGCCTCCCATGGGGTTGACAATGTTCATGTGATCCCTTTGGCGTGTTTACTACCAGTTCTCCTCTTTTAGCTTACTGAGCTATAGTAATGCTGGCGGGGGTTCTCATGATACACATTGGGGCATCAGTGATTGTTAGTAAACACTGTGCTCTTAATCAATAACTAATGACATTTTTGTTTCTTCGAGCTGTGTGGTTTCGGCAGTTCCAGCCCCCATACATGATGTTCATCTGCTGTTAGTCCAGGTGCCAGCTGCTTTACGTCAAGCTCAGCCCCACCCATACCAGGGTCATTAATGTCAATGCTGCATACCTTCACATTTTATTCGAACTGCTCCTTGGACTGAGTTTCGCTCTTAGATTTATCATCTACGCCGCCCACGGGACGGTGGGTCCCTTTTGAGGCTTGGTCCTCCTAAGGGTTCTTACTTAACTCGGGGACTTTTTCTTGCCCACTGTCGCCCTAGCTGGCTGCTCAATTTGGGATTGGACGTAGTTATTAGGAGATAATCTAAACTTGTAAAATTGCTTTGAGACAATGCTCCATTGTAAAAAGCGCTATATAAATAGATCTGACTTGACTTGACTTGACTCTAGAGCAGTGATGTTTTGGGGCTGTCGCTGGGCAACATAGACTTTCAACTCCCTCCACAAATTTTCTATGGGGTTGAGGTCTGGAGACTGGCTAGGCCACTCCAGGACCATGAAATGCTTTTCGTTGCCCGAGCGGTGTGTTTGGGATCATTGTCATGCTGGAAGACCCAGCCACGTTCCATCTTCAATGCTCTCACTGATGGAAGGAGGTTTTGGCTTAAAATCTCACGATACATGGCCCTGTTCATTCTTCCCTTAACGCGGGTCAGTCGTCCTGTCCCCTTTGCAGAAAAACAGCCCCAAAGCTTGATGTCTCCACCCCCATGCTTCACAGTAGGTATGGTGCAACTCAGCATTTTTCTTCCTCCAAACACGGCGGATTGAGTTTTTACCAAATAGTTCTATTTTGATTTCATCTGACCACATGATATTCTCCCAATCTTCTTCTTGATCATCCATATGCTCTGGCAAACTTCAGACGGGTCTAGACATTGTACTGGCTTAAGCAGGTGGACACGCCTGGCACTGCAGGATCTGAGTCCCTCTCGGCGTAGTGTGTTACTGATGGTAGCCTTTGTTACTTTGGTTCCAGCTCTCTGCAGGTCATTCATCAGGTCTCTCCGTGTAGTTCTGGGATATTTTTTTTCACCGTTCTCATGATCATTTTGATGAGATCTCGTGTGGGGCCCCAGATCGAGGGAGATTATCATTGGTCTTGTATGTCTTCCATTTTCTTACAATTGCTCCCACAGTTGATTTATTCACACCAACCTGCTTGCCTATTGTAGATTCACTCTTCCCAGATTGGTGCAGGTCTACAATTTTCTTCCTGGTGTCCTTCGACAGCTCTTTGTTCTTGGCCATCGTTGAGTTTGGAGTTTGACTGTTTGAGGCTGTGGACAGGTGTCCTTTGCACAGATAACGAGGTCAAACAGGTGCCATTAATACAGGCACCTGTATTAGTGGAGGACAGAAGAGCTCCTTAAAGAAGGTACAGGTCTGTGAGAGCCAGAAATATTGCTTGTTTGTGGATGACCAAATACTTCCATCATAATTTACAATTACATTATTTAAAAATCCTACAATGTAATTTCCTGGATTTTTTTTCTCATTTTGTCTTTCATAGTTGAAGTGTACCAATGATGAAAATTACAGACCTCTCTAATCATTCTAAGTAGGAGAACTTGCACAATCAGTGGCTGACTAAATACTTTTTTGCCCCACTGTAATTGTTTTTAAGGCTAAGTGGTGTGACGGAGCAGATCAGTAGGGAAATACAATGCACAGTTAATTGACATCTGTGACTGAACTTGTGTTCCAGCATGAATGTGCGGTGTCCGTGCTTAAAGAGTGTGCCCGAATGAATCCTCAGGACCCCACACCATCACTGCTTGCAGCTAAAGTGTGCATCAACCATCTGCACTGGGTAAACCATATACACACTGAGCAGATCCACACAGCGTTCAAGTAAATTTCCTGTGCTACTGAAAGGCTGTTATGTAAACATAAGAAATACAATTTAATTGGATACTGGTATCAGTACAGTATCCATCACAAGCTCAGTCCGGCCACCTATAGATGACTGAGAGTGTGATAGGGGACAGATTATCTGCTGAGGGAGCACAGAGTAGGAGTGATATTCAGAGTGCATGACATAAGAGGCTTATGCTTTTAATCACAGCAGGCCACTATGCCAGTAGACATCCAATTTAGAGACTTCCCTGATAATGTGCTGAAATTCAGTTACTGATTTATCCAAGAAATGGATATTAAAATCGAACTGGTGTGAGATATGTTTGCTAGGCACATGAAATGATGTGGTCATGTAATCTGGAACTGTTGCAATATGATATTTACAGTTACAGCATTTTGAAGATGCTCTTTCCAAAACGACTTACAGAAGTGCTTTGTACTCTTAGTAGACATTGCCTCATGCTACCACAAATAAGCAGTAGCGTAACAACACAATCCAACTAAAATCCTGTTAGGACTGATGTAGGTAAAGCCACAAACAATCATACATAGTAACAGGTGTTTTTTTTTATTGTTAATTTATTTAAATATGTAAGTACAGTTTCAGTCTTCACTTACAGGAAGTCCTGAGTGAGTCTTTAGCTGCTGTTTGAAGTCAGCAAGAGACTCAGACATCCAGTAAAAGTCTTCCTTTAGACTTGTGTGGTGAGTTCTGTCGAGCCAAGCTTGTGTCTCAAAAGGTACAAGGTACAGTGCCAGGTTTGATTAGGTAAAGGTAAGAAGGAACCAGACTGTTTTTGGCTCTGTAGGTGGGCATCAGGGTTTTTAATCCGATGTGTGCAGCTACAGGAAACTAGTGAAGAGATTGTAGAACTGGGATGACATGAGAAACTTTGGTAAATTGAAAACCAGACATCTTGCTGCATTCTGAACCAGTCGCTGGACTTTGATTGTACAGATGTGAAGACCAGCAAGAATAGCATGGCAGTAATCTAGCTTTGATACAAGGGACTAGACAAGCATCTTGATGGCTTCCTTGGAAAGGAAGGCTCGAATTCTCCTAATGTTGTAGTGGAGACCTCTATGAAAAATGTTTCTCAGAAACAGCCATCAGGGCAGTTTGTGATTCAGGGCAGTTTCAGTTTGTGGTGTGTGCTGCTTTGAAGGTGGACTGGTTGTGATCTGCAAGTCACCCTGTATGAGAAAGGCTGACAACAGATTACAGAAAGCACGTTTAAGTATTTTTGAGAGAGAGGAGAGAAGTGATTCCTTGTTGATGTCCATGACATTGAGTGTGGGCTTCTTCAAGATAGGAATGACTATTGCACCCTTGAAAGGAGAAGAAACATGACCAGATATCAAGGAGTTGTTTATGATGGAAGAGATGTAGGGAAGAAGGTCTTGACCAATCTTTTGCAGCACTGGTGATGGGACGTGATGTAGATGAAGTGTGGTAGGATTGCTGGATGATAGAAGCTGAAGAATAATTTGTAGAAAAGAAGGTGAAGTTGTTGAGAAGTATCTGTAGTGGGGACAGTAGCAGGTGTGAAGGATTGGCAGATTATTGATTACCTTCTCCTCAAAGAAGGTGGCAATACCTTTCAGTTAAGGAGGGTGATTAAGCAGGTGGAGGTGGGTTGAGGTGGGTGGAGTAGGTGGGTTTTAAACTTTGCATCAGCTTCAAAGGCTATTTACGACAGGAACAAGGCTATTCACAAGGACAAGGTTACATCAGAACTAGTTATACACACTCACATTGGGCCAATTTAGTGTAGTCAGTTAATCTAATGTATGTCTTTGGATTGTGGGAGGAAGCCGGAGCACCTGGTGTAAACCTACGGGATCGAACCAGGGAAGCTGGGACTGTGAGGCAACGGCGCTAACCAAATGGGACACTGGTAGCCTAGTGGTTAAGATACTGGACTATGGACCAAAAGGTCCAGGGTTCAAGGGTCCAGGTCCTGCCACTATTGGGTCCTTGAGCAGGGCCCTAACACACAATTGCTTGGATTGTAAGACTGTACCAATTGTAAGTCGCTCTGGATAAGGACATCTGCTAAATGCTGTAAATGTAAATGTAAATGTACTGCGCCACTGTGCCGCCCGAGGAATGATGAGTGGTTGAGGCAGATTTCAGTGACCTACTGTAGAAGAATGTCTTGGTGGCAGTCACATCATATGAGAGCATCTGCCATCTAGGGGGCAAGGTGAGAAGACTTTCTTGGTCTGGAGGACAGAGGGTATAACAGGTCCATTTATGAAGAGAGTGAAGAAATACATTTGTTGGTGGCAGATTCCAGCTGAAGAGCAGAAAAGCAATCCAGGACAGTGAGGCAGGAGAGAGGGAGTATAGGTTGTGACAGGTATATAAAGGGTGATTACATGAAGGAGGGAAGAGACGCAAAAGACCATCCAATTCTTCAATAAAGTCACCTAGAGGCCAAGGAGGCCGGTAGATAACAATGATATGGAAGTTTATGGAGAATGTAACAGTAACAGCATGGGATTAAAATAATGAGACACCAAGGTGAGAGAGTGCTAGTGATGTGAAAAAGCCATTTCTTGTGTAAAAGCAAGCCAGTGCCACCATCTCCTCCAGACTTTCGTAGTAAGTGAGAGAAGGGGAATGCAATAGACAGAGCATCTGGGTTCTCAAGAGTAACCCAAGTCTCAGTTAGGGCCAGGAAGTAGAGGGTGTGAAGCAAAGTAACAGCTGAGATGAAGTCAGCTTTCTGGACAGTAGACTGGCAGTTCCAAAGCCCACCTACTACCACTGTACCAGATTGTGGTAACCGTGTAGGGTAGATAAGTTTACCAGTGCTGCAGCCATTGTGTAGCATCTGCTCCATTCTGTGTCTGTTGGATATATGAACAGAATATTGGCAAGTTACACATGTTGGTAAAGGAATTGAATCAAATGAATGATAAGCTCTGAGTCGTGACGGTGCGGACCAATGCATAGAAACACTGGCAGGTATGCAGTTCAGTCTAATCGCCTTGAATACAAGCCCTACCCACAATTCACACCTTAGGCTAACCCAAAACTAGATTACAAAACACCTGAGGACACTAATTAGCAGTTGATCTACAGCACAGAAACTAGCAAAACTAAGCAAATAGTATACTTAAGGCACAGCCTACTTTACTAATTGAGGAAGAATCCATATCAGAAACACAAACCAAGTCGATTCTTAAAGTGGAGACACTCTGAAGTTGATGTGTGTGGAATGAAAAATAATGTTATAGAAAAATAGAAACAGTGGGCTGTGACAGTTGTTGAAAACTCTGAGATTTTGCTCCGAGTGGACAAGATTGCATCACACAATTCCCGTACAGTTTTCAGGTTCACTTTTAAATTGAGACTCTTCCACATTCTCAAAAGATGAGATGTGGAGACACTCTGAAGTTGATGAGATGTGGAAGAGTCTCAATTTAAAAGTGACCACATCTCAAAGATGACAACATAAGATCAGGTGACTGGTTTGAGATGACATTTGCTTTGTGACATGTTGCTTTTTCATGCTGGAAGTAGCCATTAGAGGATAGGTAAATTGCGGCCATGAAGGAATACACATGGCCAGCAACAATGCTCCAGTAGGCTGCGGCATTAAAGTGATGTTTGACTGGTATTAACTGTCCCAGTGTGTGTCAAGAAAACATTCCCAACACCATTACACCACCTCCACCAGCAAAAACTGTTGACACAAGGCAGGTTGAGTCCATGGATTTAAGCAGTTGGCACCAAATTCTAAACCTACCATCTGTGTGCCTCAGAAGAAATTGAGATTCACAGACCAGGCTATGTTTTTCCAGTCTTCAACTGTCCAGTTTTGGTAAGCCTGTTTCCGACTGCAGCCTGAGCTTTCTGTTCTTGGCTGACAGAAGTGGATTCCAACATGGTCTTCTGCTGTTGCATCCCATCTGCCTTGAGGTTTATAGTGTTGAGCATTCAGAGATGCTCTTCTGCTCACCACATCTGTCCAGATTTTTTTATCTGAATTGCCAAAGCTTTTCTGTCAGCACGAACAAGTCTGGCCATTCTGCATTGGATTGTCTCATCAAAAATGTCTTTCTGTCCACAGAACTGCCACTCGCTGGATGATTTTTCTTTATTGCACCATAAATATTGCACAAGTAAATTCTAGAGGCTATTTTTTATCAAATTATATAATTGCAAAATAATAAAATAGAAGTCGTCATCACTAAAAGAACATTTAGTACAGGTTGATGCATGTAACGTGTGTGCTTTACAGCTAGATGAGGCTGAAACTCTCGCTAGACGTGTGGTTGCTTTGGGCGAAGAAGCAAAGGAGTCTCTTGCCAGAGCTCACCTGGCTATTGGACTGTGCTGTAGTCTCCAGGCTTCAGAAGGTAGGTGAATATGTTCACTTTTGCCTACTCTTCTGACCCTATGGGCCCTCTTCTTCCTCACCTTTTATATTATGTCTGACTCATTGCTGCTTCAGCCATGCTGAAAACTGATCGAGATGAGTTCAACAGAAAAGCTCTACAGGCACTACAGATGTAAGTATATTATTGTTGAATGATAATGACTCATATAGTATTAGATATTTTTTACTTGTCAGTGCAGTGGCATATTACTGTGTTTGTTGTCTTTCAGTGCACATGAAGTGGACCCTCAGGACCCTCAGATTGCTCTCTACCTCTCGCTTCAGCTTGCCTTGGTGCGACAGGTGAGGATTAATCAACATGTAGATGCATATGGCGATGAGAATGTCTGCTTTGCTATACAGTCTAACCCACCTCATTCTGGTAAATGGTTTAGATAAAGTACATCCAAATAATGGCAGCCCAATATCTTTAATTTCCTGTGGGAAATTCAGCAGCAGGGGCCTTTTTGATTGGTCCTCCTGCTGCTTCTTATCTGTGGATTGGGTGAGGTTTGCCCCTATTAAGAACAGAATCTCAAGTGTGCAAGTGTGCACATTCTCTACTGTGTCACAGCTGTTTCTTGTAGCTCGACAGGCAACAATAGAAAATAAACAACAATTGACTCATAACTAACCGTTGACTAAAATGAAAGTAAAAATATGCCACTTCAAACTTTACTGGTCAAGGAAGAAGCCTTATGTTAACCATGTCGAGGCACGAATAACAGCTTAGATTCAATTTGGCATGGACTGGACAATTTCTGGATGTAGGGTTAGGCTTATCTTACACGTTGTTCCAGTATTCAAAAATATTCATATCAGGGGATTTTGTGGACTAATCTAGATGTGTGATGGCTCCTGAATATTCATCATGCCAATCAGTCACTCGCAGTCATGTGAATGCAAGAATTGTCATCTTGTAATAAAGGGATAAGAATGTTATGTTCCTCAGTAAGATAATTAGCAAAAGGTAAAATTGGTTGTCTAGCAGCTCAATATAGGCATTGTGGTTCAAATTCACTGTCACCTCAAACAAAGGATCCATTTCCATGTAATTAAAACAGCCTCAGAACAGCACAGAACCATCTCCAGCTTGAGCGACACCTTGCACGCAGTCCTCATTGAAGGGTTCCTCGGGACTTTGATTTGAACACAACACTTAGCACCATTCACATACAGGCAGAAATTAGATTCATCCGACCAGATATCACGTTTCTAGTCAGGAAGAGTCTTTTTGCCCACTGTAACCAGGCAACTTTGTGAGCAGAAGTGAGCAAAGGCCTGTTGCGAGCCACTCTGCTCCATATGGTCATGGTATGCAGTTCCCTGTGAATTGTTCTTTCAGAAATTGATTGTGGAGCTGGAGTGACTTCTAGAAGCAATTGTTGCCTGGAAGTGAAACAATTTTTATTCTCAAGCCGTGAAACATGTCCCTTTCTATCAGTTTTGTCTTTTGGCAACAATTTTAATAAGAATTTCCTGTAGATGGGTTTTTTGCCACTGCTGGTAAATTCAGCTACCTCCTTCACACTATGTGTTTGGCATACCCCGATGCAATCACTCTATTTTGCCAGTCATTAACATCTGCTTTGCAACCTATTTTGCACACATTGAATGAGACATTCACTGCATTGTACAACTTCTTCTCAATTTATGAATTCTTCCACATACCCTGCAGGTCTTCATACTCTGATCATCCTCATGCAATGGTTTTTGTAGGAGACTGAATTTACTACCTTACTACCTTAATTTTTTGTCTTACCAATTTTTTGTCCGAGGAGTGTGTGTATGTACAGTGGGGCTTGAAAGTTTATGAACCCTTTAAAATCTTCTATATTTCTGCATAAATATGACCTAAAACATCATCAGATTTTCACACAAGTCCTAAAAGTAGATAAAAGAGAACCCAGTTAAACAAATGAGATCTATATTATACTTGGTCACTTATTTATTGAGGAAAATTATCCAATATCACATAATAGTGAGTGGCAAAAGTATGTGACCCTCAAAGATTAACAGTTAATTTGAAAGTGAAATTAGAGTCAGGTGTTTTCAATCAATGGGATGACAATGAGGTGTGAGTGGACACCCTGTTTTATTTAAAGAACAGGGATCTATTAAAGTCTGCTCTTCACAGCACATATTTGTGGAAGTGTATGAACAAAGGAGATTTCTGAGGACCTCAGAAAAAGAGTTATTGATGCTCACCAGGCTGGGAAAGGTTACAAAACCATCTCTAAAGAGTTTGGACTCCACAGTCCACAGTCAGACAGATTGTGTACAAATAGAGGAAATTCAAGACCATTGTTACCCTCACAAAGATCACTCCAAGAGCAAGGCGTGTAATAGTTGGCGAGGTCACAAAGGACCCCAGGGTACCTTCTAAGCAACTGAAGGCCTCTCTCACATTGGCTAATGTTAATGTTCATGAGTCCACCATCAGAAGAACACCGAACAACAATGGTGTGCATGGCAGGGTTGCAAGGAGAAAGCTACTACTCTACAAAAAGAACATTGCTGCTCATCTGCAGTTTGCTAAAGATCACGTGGACAAGCCAGAAGGCTATTGAAAGAATGTTTTGTGGCTAGATGAGACCAAAATAGAACTTTTTGGTTTAAAAGAAAAGCATTATGTTTGGAGAAAGGAAAACACTGCATTCCAACATAAGAACCTTACATAAGAACCTTACATGGGCATCTGTCCATGAACTGAATCTCAAGAGAAGGTGGGTCATGCAGAAAAACAATGACCCTAAGCACACAAGTTGTTCTACCAAAGAATGGTTAAAGAAGAATAAAGTTAATGTTTTGGAATGGCCAAGTCCTGACCTTAATCCAATCGAAATGTTGTGGAAGGACCTGAATTGAGCAGTTAATGTGAGGAAACCCACCAACATCCCAGAGTTGAAGCTGTTCTGTACGGAGGAATGGGCTAAAATACAGCACTTTTTACAATGAAGCATTGTCTGAAAGAAGCTTTACAATTTTAGATGGTCTTCTAATATCTATGGCCAATCCCAAATTAAGCAAGCCTAGGGCGACAGAGGCAAGGAAAAACTCCCTAAGTGTTATGAGGAAGAAATCTTGGGAGGACCAAGACTCAAAAAGGACCCAACCTCCTTGGGTGGCGTAGATGATAAATGTAAGAATGAAGCTAATTTATCTAAGCAAATAAGTCTTGTAAAATATGCATATCAGCATTATGTAGTTTGATACAGAGAGTCACTCTAGGATGTTGAGTCTACACAGGAAACGTTTAGTTGCAGTTATTGCTGCACAGGGGGGTCACACCAGATACTGAAAACAAAGGTTCACATATTTTTGCCACTCACTAATATGTAATATTGGATCATTTACTCAATAAATAAATGTCCAAGAATAATATTTTTATCTCATTTGTTTAACTGGGTTCTCTTTATCTACTTTTAGGATTTGTGTGAAAATCTGATGATGTTTTTGGTCATATTTATGCAGAAATATAGAAAAGGGTTCATAAACTTTCAAGCACCACAGAGTGTATATATATATATATTTGTACATATATATGAGTATATAGACAGATTTTTTTGCTTACATCAGCTCTTAGCAGTGCTTTAATTGGGTCGTGTTCTTGAGCCCTAGTTTATTTGTGTTAGCATGAGATAGTATGTACTAAGTGGAATACAAAACACCTTTGTTTAATTCTGGATAAGAGCGTCTGCTAAATGCTGTGAAAGTAAATGTAAATATCTTGTTCTGTTCTGTGTTAACACAGCCAGTCAACAGATAAATGTCTTTTGATGATGGTAATAATATATGCCATCTTTTGTTGACATAGTGTGGCCACAGCAGTAAACAAAACATAGCAGTGTAACTAAATTATTTAGTTGTCGCGGATGTTAACTTGTTCATACAGGCAATCAATTATTTAGGGTACATTTTTGGATAACCTGCAATATATACAACAAAAAACATCTCCATCATACATATGTAGAGTTCTGCATAAAGTTTTAGGAATGCTTGGCCAAATGGCATGAGTAGTTGGTTTTGTAAATGAAAGTTAACACAACTTACAGAAGTTAATGCAACATGTTGTGGTATCTAGTATGGTGGTACTGTGGTTACTGTGGTAATGAGTATTCTAGGTTGTAGTGACCTTTGCATAAGAGCATCAACCCGTGGTGCTTGAATGTTTGTGTGCCATTTAGAATGTTATACATCCACATATTTTCATCAGTCCTAAAAGTACATACAGAGTATCCTACTTAACCAACGAGCCAAAAAATAATATTTGGTCATTTATATTTTGAGAAAAATAATCCAGTATTACATCTGGGAATGGCAAATGTATGCGAACCTTTGCTCTCAGTACAGCTGGGATGTTGTTCTTCACATTAACTGCTTGCTTTAGGACCTTCCACAACATTTCGATTGGATTAAGGTCAAGACTTGACTTGGCCATTCCAAAGCATTTTCTTTTACAAATTATTTGTATAATTCAGTGTTTCTCAAGTCTTCCTAGCCCAGATGCAGCAAAACACGACCAAAACTACATTCACATTGTTTCACAGATGGGATAGGGTTCTTTTGCTGTAAAACAGTGGTTTCCTCTCTCTAAGCACAATGTTTCTTATTTAAACCAAAAAGTTATATTTTGTTCTCATTCATCCATAAAATGTTTTTCTATGAGCCCTCTGGCTTGTCCACATAATCTTTAGTAAACTACAGATGGCAGCAATGTTCTTTCACTGGCCTGTTCCTTGAAATACTGCCTTGCACACCTTTGTTGTTCATGAACATTAACATTAGAAAGTGTGATGTCACTCATGAACTATTAAACAACTTGGGGGGGGGGGGGGGGGGGGGGGGGTATCAGTGGCCTTTAATTTCCTCTATTTGTACATAATCTGTCTGAATATGGATTGTTGGGGATAATCTAGAGAAGGTTTCATAACCTTTTCCAGTCTGAGGAGCGTCAACAACTCTTTTTCTGAGGTTTTCAGAAAGCACATTTTTTCATGCCATAAAACACTTCCACAAACATGTTGTGAAGATCAGACTTTGATACATCCCTATTATTTAAACACAACAGGGTGCCCGCTCACACCTGATTGCTATGCCTTTGATTGAAAACACCTGACTCTATCTTCACTGTCAATTTCACTGCTATTCCTAGAGGTTCACATCAAAGGTGTGTCTAAACCCCTTTGTAGGGGTGCTCAGGCACCCCAGCATCCCTAAAAATAGTAAAAAGTCTTTATTTTGTCTTTTATTTTTAGGCAGAAGTTTGTGTCTGATAAGCTAAAAAATGTTAAACCTTGCAACGTACATGTTTTAGACATAATACAGTGGTACCTCAGTTCTTGTCATTAATTTGTTCCAGAAGCTTCTCGAGAACTGAAAACAATGAGTACTGAGCACATTTTTCCCAGAAAGAATAGTGTAAATTGAATGAAATAGTTCCAGATCCCCATAGAATCCACACTGTGTAAGGCATAATATGCAATGATGGAGTTGTATTGTACAGATGGTCCCTGATTTATAAAGGGGATATGTTCCGACATATTCATCATAAGTAAAATGTATCATGAACTGAGAAGTTTAACGAGTGTTTGGTAGAGTGTCTATACTGTAAAAGCACTTACTCTACTGGTGAACTCACGCCACTAGCATTGCTACTAATGCTAACTGCAGCCTGTCTGTGTGTTCTGGAGCATTTAGTTCCTGTTTTCCTTTTGGTTGGTCAATACAACCCTTTTCAGGACCAATGGAGACTTATTTGCACTACGAATACAGTACTGTATTGGTTGCGCTCACCAGTGGCAGTGTACATGGGCCCCTGGCAAAGCATTGACTCTAATTGCCTTCGGCCACAAAATTTGGCAGGCTTGGTCCCGGATGCACCCTGATTTGACATGCAATGCTCAAGGGCCCGCTGATGTCCCTGGAAGGGCATAGGGGCCCCTGGGAAGGCATTGACTGTAATTCAGTCAGTTGCCCCTGGCAAAGCATTGACTGTAATAACCATTGGCCACAAAATTTGGCAGGCTTGCTCCTGGATGCACCCTGAGGTGACATGCAGTGCTCTTGGAGCCCCTGATGTCCCTGGAAGGGCATAGGGGCCCCTGGGAAGGCATTGCCTGTAATTCAGTCAGTTTTATACCTACGGCTACAAAATTCGGCAGGCTTGGTCCCTAAATAGCACTAAATAGCACAGGTGTGGACTCAAGTCACATTACTTGAACTCGAGTATGATTCGATCCCCGAGCTTGATAACTTGCAACTTGACCCAACAAGTCAAAAAAGACTTGTGACTTGACTTTGACTTGAATTTGGAATGGGACTTGGACTTTGAGAAGTATCAAATAAGATAAATGAAAGTGCCAAATAAAAAGGAACCAAACCAATGCCTGAACCTACACTGAACAATAACCCAGGACTAACTAAACAGATCGACTGACTACGCTTCCTAAGCAAAAGTACAGTGGGTGCGTGGCACGGTCATCGTACCTGGGGTGTCTATACAGAGTAGTAAACCTACATACTGCAAATGTAAGTGAGCGGATTTTCTTACCTGCTCTCCCTCCAAAGCTAGGCGTTTAACAGTTGGCATGAACGTATTTACAGTATTTACAGAACAAACAGTGAGCAATCTTGTACAAAGCCCAAACTGTACACTACAAACAGATGCACTAACATGCCACACTAAAGCACAACACTGATGTTCAAAACCAAACATGAATGGACTAACCACAAGTAAACACACAGCATTTCTAATAAGTACAAATCGGAAATGGAATTCGCTTCCTCAAACATTATTCCCGATTCCTTTTCAAGTATAAATACCTCCTCCACATTCAGCTTATTGCTTCCCCATTCGTCGGCTGACGCTGATTCATCACGCTGAGTGACAGCTTCTTCACCTATCGGATAGGAGAAAACATGGAAGACCAGACACAACCAAAACAAACACGTGCAGACACTTGCATGTAACACGCACCCAGAGAGAAATGTCGGATTTCTGCAAAAATCAGCATGCAGTTATGTCTCAAGCCGATATGTAAATGATTACAGGTGTGGTCTGATTAGACACTGGGCCTTGGCATAGGAGAGCGTATCAGTGCGTCCCTGCTGTCCTATAAATAGGCTCTCGAAGGATACTTTTTGGTAGTGTACCTCTTGATATGAAACTGTTTATGCTAGACAAGCCTCTACGACACACTTGATGACATCTTGTACTTTGACTTTGAGAGGGGCGGCATTATTGGACTGAGAGAAGCAGGATGATTGTTTCGGCGAATTGCCTGCCATCTATGCCATTCTGACCTAGCTGTTAGGAGGTGTTTGGAGCAGTAGTTCTATGAGGGCACACAGACATGGCATACAGGCTCTGGATGGCTCTGACAGACCACCAGTAGAGAGGATCATTTGATCCACCGACAAGTACGAGCAGTACCACGGTTTCATTGACCACCATCCAGACACAGGAGGCACCTTCACTACACACCCCTGTCTCTGCCCGGACCATTTCCATGTGCTTAGCAGAACGAAATTTGTTGACAGGTCGCCCATTACATGTCCTGCAGTAGACAGCCATTCAACTTCCCCATGGTATGCAGTGGTGTCATGAAAGAGAAACCTGGACAGGAACCGTATTGTCTTTAGCAACTAAGACATCTGTGGGAAATGTGTCACAGAGGCAAGTCTAGCAGTCAATGATCTTGAGCCTTTTTATAGGGCAGTGGTGGAAGTACTTTTATGCCCTCTTGTGGCAAGACCCAGTGTCTAATCAGACCATGCTTGTAATCATTTACATATTTGCCTGAGACATTACTGCATACCAAATATTGCACCAATCCAACATTTCTATCTGGGTGTGTTTTTTGTTTTTGTCAGTGAGTGTAGTATCGTGGCTGTTGTCTAACAGCAGTGCAGCAGCTACTGTCCGTCACACTAAACAGAGCAGATACTATAACAGTGCACTAAACAGTATAGTGACTGTATAGATTAGTGTGCCGACACAGTAACTGCTCTCTCATACTTTTTTTTAACCGGGACGAATGCTCAGCAAATAACCCTGCTGGGGTTCTGGGAACCTTGTCAGGGCACTTGACACAATGGACTTCATTAATTACTAGTCAGGAACTCCAGTTAGCTTTGGTAACAAAATACTGGTAATGACTGGTTCCTCCAACAGAGCAGTAATTCAAAACATATATTCACATCTACATAAAAATTAGACATTTGACATGACTGCCATGACAGTTGGGTTGATGTCATTTTTCCATTGCTTTTAAGGCCACATCAACAATCTGAGAGGATTGTTTTCTGACTGCAGAAATTCATCAGTACCATCATTAGACCCTCAATTTTAGGACATGTTTTAGTACACTAAGGCATCCCGGGATCTTGTAAAGTAGAATGCTGGCCAACGATGAACAACACACGATGACTTGAGCTAGCAATTTGTGCTGAGTTAGGACTGGGAAACAGCAGGAACGAAAAGTATTTTTGTTTAACAACTAAATGTCTATAGGTATAAATAAATATATATTACTGAATATTTTCCTGTTTTTTTAATTTACATGTCATCTCATTTTAATTCAATTACTTAAGCATTCAATGACTAAAGATGTATACTTTCAATGAATATAAACTGTGTATTGTATGTATGTATATAAGGATATATGGTTTCGTCTTCCTCATCTTCTTCTGCCCCTTCTTTTCATTTCTCATCTTCTTCCTCTTCCTCTTCTTCCTCCTCCTCCTCCTCCTCCTCTTCCTTCTCTTCTTCCTTTGTGTTCCTCCAGGTGGGCCTGGTGTAAGGAACCCCAAGCCAATCTGGTACTGCGTCCCTCTCTTCTTCTTCCTCTTTATCCTCTTTCTCCTCCTCCTCCTCCTCCACTTCCTTCTCTTATTCCTTTGTGTTCCACCAAGTGGGCCTGGTGGAAGAAATCCCAAACCAACTCCACACTGCGTCCCTCTCTGGTGTCACTGGTGGTCCTAATACCAGAAGTGGAGCCGGTAGCATCGGCTACCTTGAAGCAGTCTAGTGGTGCGACTTTGTTGCTTCATGATCTTCTTCTTGGTCTTCAGGTTCAGTGCCTGACTAAATCACCCATGATTGTTGTGCCTAAATGAATTATTTAATTAAAATATTTTATAATCAAAGTTTTAGTGAATTATATTTAAATTAAATAAATAAATGTAATTATATAAAAATACATTTATTTATAAGTTTATTTATTACATTGATTAAGGAATTAGAAGTGGCTAGTGTTGCTGGTAATGTTTCAGCTCTTTATGCTTTTGCTTACTTTTGTGTTTTGTAGTTCTTCTGGTCTTTCTCCGTAGAACCATAAAGTGTTTTATATCCGCTCATTCAGCTAATAAGATATGACACTTACTAAGTATTACCTAACACCGTGTTGGTGAATTAGCCCATAAAACCGGTCACACAAACTGCATATTGAAAAAGGAAATAGTGAAACTGCTAGAGGTGGTAGGTACCGAAGTACAAGTACTTTGTTACTGTAGTTAATATTTACTTGATTTTTTAATGTAATGCAATACTTTTCATTTTACTAACTGCATTTCAAAAGAAAAATCTGTACTCACTCACTACATGTTCAGAACAGGCCTGTTACTTTAGCTTTTACGAATCTATTTATATCTTTGTTTTATCTATTTATTTTTCTTTGTTATTTAGGCAATCCTAGTCAGGCACCTAATGAAGTGCCAGTCAGAAGCCTAGGTGCAACTATTGCGAGAGTGCACTGCACACGCCAACAATGACGCAATAGCGGCGGTGACATCTCTTTTTGTAGGCGCTCGCGGGGAGCGCCATGTTTCACAATTTTGAAGGTGCTATTGCAGAGCAGGTATGATTTTACAGGTTTTATGATTTTATATGAAGCATCTATGAGAGATTGTAGAGATGCTGAGATGACTCAGATTTTCGGAAGAGTCTTGTGTGCCGAAGTGTTTGCACGCCGTATGCGGAGTACAAAACTTATAAAGTCTTTGTAAAGTGCGGAGTATAAGACCTATAAAGTTTTACACTTTTTAACACTTCTTAACGTTCAGAATTATGCATTAATGCATTCTACTCCCCAAAATAATTGTATACACTTTACATTGTTTTTATTAGTCAGACACTAGATGTTTTATGCGTCCCTGGGAGAGGGAACAATATTTCTGTGATGAATAGCAATGAGACACATTTAAAAAGCTTTAGAAAATAATATTTCTAACGCTTTTGCATTTTGCATAAGTATTTTTAAATTTAAGTAAGGAGTGTTGGAGTGTTTAAAAGAAGAGCTGCTCTAAAAACTGGTGACGCTGCAACTGAAATGCACTGACAGTGTTTCAGAGTCGATGATAACTATTGTTTGAGGTAAATACCATGATTTACTGCATTACTGACTATTGCCATGTCTATTTATGAGCAATTCAGCAGCATTTATTAATGCTTTTATTCTGCTTTACTGATAATGTCTTTAAGATAAGGTCATTTGTATAATTCTTGCAGATTATTCATGTAGTTGTAGTACAAACCATTATGTGCCCTCAGTGTCACGGATGTGTATCTCTATATGTAAAAGACATCCTGTTACAAAAATCGAGTTACAAAAGCCATTTGCTTTAAGTACATTTAGTGGTATGTACTTTTAAACTTCTACTTGAGTAAATACAAACAATACATCAAATATTGAATATTTTTAACAAGTTAATAGTACTCTTACTTAAGTACAGAACTTGTGTACTATTTTTTTTAGCAATTAACAAATTAAGTCCTCAGCAGTTTGCCCATCTCCAATGTTTCACTCAAGAATGTAACAACAGGTTTTAAAATTTCTTACTCATATGTGGTAAATTTGTAAGTTGTAAGTTCTGAGCTTTAGTCGAAGCATATTTAGACCTAACATATTTGCTGTGGGATGCAAGTTTTTCTTGGTTTGTGAGAGAAGTACCAAAATGTTGCTGCAGCCACAGAAACTTGTATGATATTAGTGGTGGTCACTTTACTTTAATCAGCCATAACATGTGTAAATAAAGTTATACTAATCACACGCACTGACAAATAAACATAACTCATGAAGAAGGAGTTGTTGAGATCGAATGAAACTTAGTGATTACAATATTAGAGCAAAAAGATAAGTCTATTGGGGAAAACTGCACAATTGAATGGCGGCTCTAGTACCCTGTTGTGCCACCTCTAGCATGGATACAAGATGAGATTATTAGGGGACACGCTTAGGCCACTAGAGGCCAGTGTTGACCCTACATGGCGGCCTGAGCACCCCCAGCGCGGTCGCACGTGCGTCAGCCCCGACCGGGCATTAATCATAAAAGTGGCGACACCTGTTGTTGAGCCTATTTAAGCACACCTTTGGGCTCACACAGTTGTCGCACCATCGCTTCATCGCTTTGCCCTCTTGCCCAGTGTCTAATCAGACCACACCTGTAATAATTTACATATCTGCAGGATACATAACTGTATGCCAAGTTTTGAAGCAATCCAACATTTCAATCAGGGTGTGTTATTTTTTGTCAGTGATTATATATTAGATCATATTAGAGTTTTATAAGAGCGTTTGCAGAATGACATGTATTCTGTAGTGCATGTTTTGGGTGCAGAGGGAAACAGGCTTCCCAGGCAAGTCACCAGAGGGTTGGATTAGAAGAGTTATTGCTTGGATTGACTTTTTCTTTGCCATGGCAACCTGGCACAGAGACTTTTTTTTTTTTACCAACGAGAACACTTTAAATGTGTCTTAAGCACATAGAACCTTCAACTGCTGTTTTCTTTAGCAGAGTTTTCTTTCTTTATTTTAAAAATAAACCTTGGATGTATTTTTAGTATTCATACTGTTTACATGTTACATACTGAACACTGCTTTTGGGTGGTATTTAGTATGAGTCGTATGCATGACACCCCAGTTCAAACACAACTTCTTTGTCTTTCTGTACCTACCAGCAGACAGTTAGGGCATATCTGGGGTAAGCCGGTTTATTGCACGTTCAGTTACGTAAATAGTATGAAGCAGGTCTGTTGCTATTAATTAACTAAAATGGGTTTGGTCTACTTGTACTGGATGTACTGTTGTTGTTCATGCAGCCGTTTGTGATGTAATGTGTTTCATTTGGTTAATTTGTGAACATATTAATTATCATCACATAATCATTATGAAAGCGTTTTGTCAACCTGTCACTGTTGTATGTTGATGTATTTGCATCATCATTTCTAAACCAATATCTCTCTCCGGAAGGTGTCAGCAGCAATGGAGCCTCTGCAGTTGGCACTGGATCTACACAGTGATGACCTACACTCCTTACATTTGCTGGTGCTTTTGCTCAGTGCTCAGAAACACCATCAACCTGCCCTGGACACACTCACAGTTGCCATCAGCCAATACCCTGACAACTTTAAGTACGTGAGAGAAAGTGTGTGTGTGTTGTATGTTACTGAATATAAATGTTCCCTAAAATGCCACACATTTATTAGTACAGTACACTGTGATCCATATGCAGACAACGGTTATGCACATGTACAAGGGTACCTGAAAGTTTGTGAACCCTTTAGATTTTTCTGTATTTGTGTATGTCCTAAAACGTCATTAGATTGTCACACAAGTGCTAAAAAGTAGATAAAGAGAACCCAATTAAACTACTGAGGCACATATTTTAAAACACTCAGGGAGTTTTTCCTTGTCACTGTCACCCTAGGCTTGCTCAATTTGGGATTGGACGTAGTTATTAGGAAATAATCTAAACTTGTAAAGTTGCTTTGAGACAATGCTCCATTGTAAAAAGCGCTATATAAATAGATCTGACTTGACTTGACTTAATTGGTCATTTATTTATTGAAGAAAATGATCCAACATGTTTGTGGAAGTGTCTCATTGCAAGAACAAAGGAGATTTCTGAGAGCCTCAGAAAAAGGGTTGTTGATGCTCATCAGGTTGGAAAAGGTTACAAACCTATCTCTACAGAATTTGAACTCCATCAATCCATAGTCATACAGATTGTGTACAAATGGAGGAAACTCAAGACCATTGTTACCCTCCCCAATAATGGGCAACTAACAAAGATCATGCTAAGAGCAAGATGCGTAAAAGTCTGTGAGGTCACAAAGGACCCCAGGGTACCCTCTAAAGAAGGTAACACTGCTTTCACATTGGCTAGTGTTAATGCTCATGAGTCTACCATCAGGAGAACACTGAACAGCAATGGTGTGCAGGCAGGGTTGAAAGGAGAGAGCTGCTGCTCTCAAAAAAAAACATTGCTGCCCATCTGCGGTTTTCTAAAGATCTTGTGGACTGGACAGAAGGTTGTTCCACAAAAGTTGTATTGAATGGCTAATTAACGTTATGTCTGGAGAAAGGAAAACATTGCAATGCAGCATAAAAAATGTATTCCATCTTTGAAACATGTTGGTGGTAGTATGGTAGTACTAACCTGGGTTAGGTTAGTCCCACATTCCAAATGCATGTTAACTGGTGGCTCTAAATTGGCCTAGTATGAATGTGACTAGTATTGATGTAACCATGATCCTGTTAGTAACAACCAGTGACCCTGAAGTGATGTTAACCAAACAAATAAATAATTCATAAATGTATATAGTAATTGACTAATGAATGACATAAAAAGTCTTCAAATTATCTAAACATACAGAGTCACTTAGGGGTGCATTACTGTTACAGCTTCAATTTTTTAAATAGAAAATAGTTTTTGAAGGCAGAGCAGGTGTGTCTTACAGCGAGGGACCACAATGTTTTTTTACTCAGTGTGTCATAAAGCAAAGTCCCTCACAGTTAATTAACTGTGAGGGACTTTGCTTTATGACACACTGAGTAAAAAAACATTGTGGTTCTGTATCATTTATGAAATAAAATAATTTAAGATTTTTAAACAAATCTACTAGCTATGTACATATACTGATTAATATTCCATTGATAGCTATAGAAAATATTGTTTACACATTTTTAACTTTTCACAAAATCTCTAAGAGCTTGAGACAGCTCAAGCAGAAAAAACAACCCCTGGGAGCCAGCGATCAGGTAATTTCCATAATCTGACTGAGCTGCCCATAAACCACTGTCAAGCAGGAACACTTTATTTTAATAACTTTTAATAAGTTGTTTTAAAAACCTTTGACTCCTCTACACCTGGCTCTGTATATACTATGTAATCTCTAAATGACGATTTGTCATAAATGTCAACATTATATTCTGTACTGTGCAAAAGTCATAGGCACAGGTAAAAAAATTGAAGATGCCTTAGAATAATTTTAAAAAGCAGGAAAATGAAGTAAGAAGTTTCTTTTTTGACATGTTAACCTTATTCTCCCTGCAACTGGAACAACTAGGTGTGGTGTTGGGCACCTATCTCATAAAAGTGTTTTTAAATCCTGGTCCTGAAGATTTAAGAGCTTTACCATAGAATATGTATGTATGTCCTGGATGGAATAGCAATTCATAGCACTGCCGGCAGGGGTTGCTGTTGTACCATAGGGAAGTGATCCTCCTTACTGGCCTCGTCTGCCTCAGGCATGGCCAAAAGACACTGCTGGGACTTAAACGTGACTTAGCATATTGTTTGTGCACCACTCAAGTGCCTAAAACAAGCATCCAAGAAGAAATTGATATAAAAATGTAGGTTGCCCTACACATTTGCACAGTGGTGCATAAGACTGAATAAGATACTGCATAAGTGTCCATGTCATATTTTTTACATGCACATAGGACTACTGAAAACTATATGGAAAGGATTTAAGAACGTATAGCATATTGCAAAAAGTTTTATAATATTCTTTACTAATTCTGAAGAGAAACATTTAATCCTTTGTTAAAAGGCAAATGAAGTTTGCATGAAGAAGCTAATTTAAAAAGTTTATCATTACCATTTCCTCATGAGTTCTATACGCATTACTGTGAATTCTAAAAATACAAGTTCTTGCTAATCGGGTCCCTCACAAAGACAGTTGGGCATGAAAGATGACAAGAAAAGAAAAACCACTCATAGATATTCTTCCTGTGTTATGTGTATTTGGTGACTTTGAATTTCCAAATAAAAAAGTCGGTCATTTGTTGACATTGCACTGCATGTGTTGCCACAACTCCATGCAACAGCACTACTGTTTACACTGACACCACCAAGAAGTCAGGCCACAACAAATATAATGAACTGGAGGTTCCAAAATATATAATGCAATGCCATAATCTTATTCGATTACCATTATTCCTAACCCTTCATTTTCTTCTAAATGAACACTTTCTACAGAGTGAAAATGATTAATATTGTCATTTTTTAATCACAATATTTCAAATGTCAAAGTGTGATAAAACACAAAATCATTCAGTCCTAATACTATATTCATTTTTAAACCTACAAAGGTTTCCATTATGTACAGCAAACAAACAGCATAGATATCCACACCTTGTTAAACTCACAGGACTGGGTGTGTAAAAGTATTCTCTGCAGAGAATGAATACCGTTCAGAGTCGTGCCATTGTATAGCACAATGTTGAGTTTAAATAGGAGACCAGATATTGAAATACTGTGCACTCTTACACTTAGTTTTATATAAGTACTTTCACAAATAGATTCATTGTGAATAATTGTCTTGGGCCTAGACTTTATTTACAACGAAACAAACTAAAGCAACAGAACAGGTTTTTTTGGCTGAATGAGTCCTGCTTGCAGCCCTGTGTGGAGCATTACTATTTCTAGCATTTATGCTGTTGAAATAAACTATCATGTTATCACGCAATAGTAGAAAGATCTGACATTTATTACCTTGTGGGGACATTTTGCTGGACCTCATAAATAAAATTGTGTTTTACAAAAACTCTAATTGTCTTTTGATTAACCATTAGAGCCAAAATATTTGCTTTTGCTTACTGAGGTTAGGGTTAGGGTTAGGTGTAGGATTAATAAGTTATAGAAATGGTTATATCAGTGGAAAGCCAGACTGTGTATATGTCTGTCTCGTATGATAAACATAGTTACATACACTACTGGATCCAGACTACTTTGTTTTTTGTGTGGGGAGGGGGGTGTCGCAGTTAAACATATTGGGTGGACGTCTTTTGTTAGTCAAATGTAACGGCCATGGCTATTTCCAGTAGTACACAAGTCTACTCACTCTGTTTTTAGGGATGCTACAGAAAAGGCTTTAAATCAAAAGAAAAAAAAGTTCTCCGATCGCCCTGGTAAAGCAGACTGCCTAACCAGAAGTCAAGTCAAGTCAAGTCAGATTTATTTATATAGCGCTTTTTACAATGGAGCATTGTCTCAAAGCAACTTTACAAGTTTAGATTATCTCCTAATAACTACGTCCAATCTCAAATTGAGCAAGCCTAGGGCGGCAGTGGCAAGGAAAAACTCCCTAGTTCTAGGAAGAAACCTTGGGAGGACCAAGACTCAAAAAGGGACCCACCTCCTTGGGCGGCGTAGATGATAAATCTAAGAGCGAACTAAAGTCATGAAGTCAAAGTTTGAAAAGAATGTGAAGTATGCACATCGACATTAAGTGGCCCAGGTATGATGATAAATCTAAGAGCGAAACTACAGTCATGGAGTCATGGTCGAATAAAATGTGAAGTATTCACATCGACATTAAGTGGCCCGGGTATGATGATATTTACGTGTGTTATGAACCAGAATAACATTTATTTCGATAGGGTCTCACTTGAAGGGTATAGATAAAACTTAAAAATAAATATATTTTTAAAAACAATACTATTGTAAATATAATGATGGAAAGAAAAAGAGTAAGAAATAATTGAAGGAAAGGATTCAGTAAAAAAAAGTAATAATATTAAGCGAACACATTAAATAAAACAACTAAGCCATTGAAAATCCTGAGAAGTGTGCAACACTGAGCACGAGATGCTATGATATTACATCGAAGTGCAAACTATTAACCAGTGAACTCAGCAAATATATGTGCACTGTATACATCGATGAGATAAATACAGTGGAACCTCAGAATTCGAACGCCTCTTAAATTCGGACATTGAACAGTCCTTTTGCCCCCAGAACAAAAATTCAGACTTTGAACATGGGCACCCTAAATAAAACACTCAATGGTGCGATCTTCCAACCACAATGCACGCAATCCAGCCAAGTTTCATTATTGGTAATAATGAAAGAAAAAGAAAAGAACTAGGGTGCAATCATAGGTGTATCATGTATGTTGTATTATTATTTTATTATATTATGTAAATGAATATAATATCAGTCTATGGGTGCCATTTCAGACACACCCTCAGTCGTCGTGCCGCTGATAAGCCCAGTGATAAGCCGTGCTGAAACTCTATTCGCCTCCATGGTTATAAAGTTTCACTTTTATTTTCATTTATTCATTTATTTATTGATGATGATTATTATTATTGCTTTACATTACTTTGCTTTATTCATGGTTTTAATCATCAATTACATATGAATATAGGCGTAAAAAAAAATTTGGGGGCCGGGAACAGATTAATCCTACTTATATTTCTACTTATGGGGAAATTTGTTTCCGACTTAGAACAAATCTGCAGCAATTAAGTTTGAATTCCGAAGTTCCACTGTATTTGCAAAACGTGGACTTGGTAAAAGAAAAAAACCCTGTATTATGACACTCATAATGGCATTTCACCTCAACATGCATCTTGCTAGCAGATCAGTTATCTTATTCTGCATATCTTTTGTTGTATATTTTGCATTTTGTGGAATGCGTTTTGCTATCTCTGCCAGTTTTGCGTCCTTGGATGATGTATATAAGCATGAGAAAAATACATTTTCACATAAAAACAGCATCACATCCTCCATAATGTTTAACATAGTACAGGATTTCCTATGTTTGGTTAAGTGCGTTTCCATGCACTTAAAATTCTGACCATAATCAGATTTATCATAATCTGATTATTCAAGTGGTCATATAAACAGCATACTCGGGTTTCTTAGATTTGATTAAGATCTAGAAATCTGTCTTCTCCATCTGCGCATGCACACAAACATAATCGCAGTGTAGAGCTGTTGCGGAAGCTGCTAGCAGAATCAAACACGGTTGCCAGGTCAGCTTATTCCATGCAACTATGGGCATGTTTTTTGTAAAGTCGATACAAATACTGGTAGTTGCGGGTTGCAGGTTTCTGGGGCTTGTTTGGGCTTGCTACCTGATCCTGTTTCTCTGTCCAGTATTCTTGCAAGTTGGTTTTGTTCAACCTCTAAAGTGAAATGGAAATATTTTTTTTCCATAGAAAAGATCCATGGTTGCTTGGATCTGGCAACCTTGGAATTAAATGCAGCACCCATGCAATGGCTTGAGGAAATTTCGAATTTGAATATTATTCATCTTGTAAATGGTAGGAAACCATTGCCTGAGTCATGTAAACCTTCCTACTACCTGTTTACCCAAGTGCATGTAAACTCGTTCATTTTATTACTGACAAAATCTGATTTTCCGCAGTTACAGTCGTATGAAAAAGTTTGGGCACCCCTGATAATTTTCATGATTTTAGTTTATAAATCATTGGTTGTTCAGATCAGCAACTTGAGTTAAATATATCATATAGCAGATGAACACACTGATATTTGAGAAGTGAAATGAAGTTTATAGGATGATACTGAAAGGTGTGAGTAATTATTCAAACAAAATTAGGCAGGTGCATAAATTTGGGCACCCCAACAGAAAAATGACATCAATATTTAGTAGATCCTCCTTTTGTAGAAATAACAGCCGCTAAACGCTTCCTACAGCTTCCAGTCTGGATTCTGGTTGAAGGTGCTTTGGACCATTCTTCTTTAGAAACATCTCCAGTTCAGTCATGTTTGATGGTTTCCGAGCATGGACAGCCCACATTTTCAGTAATATTCATGTCTGGGGGACTGATATGGCCATTCCAGAACGTTGTACTGGTTCCTCTGCATGAATGCCTTAGTAGATTTTGAGCAGGGTTTGGGGCCGTTGGCCTCGGAGCAACTTTGTCACTGATTCTAGAACATTGTTCTCAAGAATCTGGAGATATTAACTACAATCCATGCGACCCTCAACTTTAACAAGATTCCTAGTACCTGCACTGGCCACACAGTCCCACAGCATGATGGAACCACCACCAAATTTTACTGTGGGTAGCAAGTGTTTGTCTTGGGATGCTGTGTTCTTTTTCCGCTCCTTGTTATGTCCAAATAACTTAATTTTAGTTTCATCAGTACACAGCACTTTATTCCAAAATGAAGCTGGATTGTCCAAATGTGCTGTAGCACACCATCAGTGACTGATCTGTTTGTGGCGTGTCTGCAGAAAGGCTTTCTTCTGCATCTACTCTCCATACAGCCTCTCCTTGGTGCCAAGTGCGCTGTATAGTTGAACGATGAACAGTGACACCATCTGCAGCAAGATTGAGGTTGTAGGTCTTTGGAGGTGGTCTGTGGCTTGACTATGACTGTTCTCACCACTCCTTTCGCCTCTGCCTATCTGAGATTTTTCTTTGGGGTCTGCCACTTCGGGAGTTTTCCTTAACTAGAACGGTGCCTGTGGTCTCCATTGCCTCACTATGTTCCTCTCAGTGGAAACTGACAGCTGAAATCTCTTGAGAGAGCTTTTCCCTTTCCCAGAACCATGATGTTGAACAACCTTTGTTTTCAGGCCATTTGAGAGTTGTTTTGAGGCTCCCATGTTGCCACTCTTCAGAGAAGATGCAAAGAGGAGAAAAACTTCCAATTGGCCACCTTAACACTTTCTCATAGTTGGATTCACTTGTGTATGTAGATCAAGGGTCAATGAGCTTACAAAACAAATTTTGTGTTCCAATAATTAGTGATAAAGGTATTCAAATGACAAGAGTGCCCAAATTTATGCACCTGCCTAATTTTGTTTGAATAATTACTGCACACTTTCTGTAAAACCTATAAACTTAATTTAATCTGCTATATGATATATTTACCTGAAATTGCTGAGCTGGACAACCAATGATTTATAAAGAAAAATCATGAAAATTATCAGGGGTGCCCAGACTTTTTCATACGACTGTATCAGATTATTATGTGCATGTAAGTGCACTCAGTTACTATGTCACCACTTGATTCTATGTAACTTATTTCCACCCTGCAAAGACATGGCTCATAAATGGCTCTCACTGGACGCATGCTCCTGAATGTCTTTATCATTGTCTAATGCTTTTTCCAATTTGTATACCATTGCATTGTGAATGCTAAATGTTTGCCATTTTTGCTCCCAAATTTGCAAAGTTGGAAGCAAAAGCATGTGTCAATCTTTAGAGAATATTCAAAAGATTGCCTGGAATGATACAATTTCAGATCGAAAGCCTGTGCTTTGGGTTCAAACATGCGCTATGGAAAAGTTAAAACCGCCTGTAATGGAGCAGTATTGTGCAAACTGGGAAAAGGCAGTGAAGTACGAGATGGTGCGGAGGATCTACCAGAGACAGCTGTGTTAACTTCAGCTTTGTTTTGTTTTTGACCAGAATATGGTCACATGTTTTTGTTGTTGTTGTTCGGTAGCTTTATAAATCTAAAATAAATGCACAAATAAATGAACAAAAAAAAGTCATGAACTTGTCACACTTTCAGTGCCCCTCACTGCTGTGTTTGGATGGGTTAATGTAGGCATTGTATGGAGTGAAACAGTGCTAGAAAAGGGGGATGATGACAGACTTTCATCAGCACAGTTTGATGCACAAACCAGGTTGATGAGTTCAGAATTGTTTACGAAGGAGGTGGCTAAAGAAGTAATCTCCTAAAAATGTACTAGACCAAAACATAAGCAGTGATAGCAGGATCTGAAGTTGACACCCTCCAGAGTTTCAGTCCCCCGAGTCCGTGTGAGTCACTTCTTCCTTTCCAAACACACTTACAATTCTCACAGGGCAGATGTAATGCCTTTGTGCTGGTTGCAGGTGGTGGAAAGTAATTATGGAACAGCAGTGACTAACATGGTAACAATAGGACACCGTTATGAATGGAAACTTCAGCACATGGTTGCTTTGTGTCTAGGTTTGTTGAAATGATCCATCAATAGGTTGTGTCACGTGGGTTGCTATAGTGCCAGGAGAGACAAACGTGTGTTAAGCCTTACTTTTCCTTAGTCAATGCATGCTGAAGTGTTCCTCATGTAGTAGCCGTGTGAGTTGTTCCCAAGTGTGCAGATCCTTATAAGGACTTAGCAGTGTCACTGAACTTAGCAGTGTCACTGAATTCAAAGAATAATGGAGCGATGCGATATGAATCTTTCAATAATTTGCGATAAAGTACTGGAAAAGTACTGAAATCAACTAAAACAGTGTAATAGCTTTTAGAGGTTATTTGTGCCATTTTCAATGACTTTTAAAACATGTAACTATTAAAGATTTGAGGTTTTTCTTGACCTCTCTGGTAGAAATAAGGTGTTGCAAGTATACCCATTGACAAAAGAAAAAATATCGCACCCACATACAAATGACAGATTGCTGAGTAACTCGAGATACACCGGGTCTTGCAACAAGAGGCTATAAAAGTGCTTTCCTCGCTGCCCTATAAAAAGGCTTTCAGAGGCTACTTTTGGGTAGCGTACCTCTTGAATAGAGATTGCTGCCAGACATGCCTCTGTGATGCACTTGAAGACTTTTTGCCCAGTTGACAGACTTTGAGAGGGCGCACATCATTGGACTGAAAGAAGAAGGATGGTTGTTTGATGAATTGCCCACCATCTAGGCCACTCTGACCTAGCTGTTAGGAGGTGTTGGGAGCTGTGGTTCTGTGAGGGCATGCACACACTGCGTACAGGCTCCAGATGTCCCAGACAAACCACCAGTAGAGATGATAGTTTGATCCACCGACAAGCATCAGCAGCTTCTGCAGTTTCATTGTCCACCATGCAGTCACAGGTGGCGGCTTCACTACACACCCTTGTCTCTGTCCGGAACATTTCCAGGTGTTTAACAGAAAGATATCTGTCCTCTCAGTGCCAATTACATGTCCTGCCATTGAGAGCGAACCACCGTTGCCTTCATTGGTAGTGGTGTCATGAACGAGAAACCTGGACTGCTATGGACTGGTACTGTGTTGTCTTTAACAATGAACCGCACGGCCTTCGGTCACCCCTAGTTGTGATACGAGGGTCACTAACAAGGGTCACAGAGATATGTGGAGAACATCCTGCGACCATGTGTTGCTTCTCATGGCTGGGCTTCCAAGGGGCATTTTTCAGCATGACAATGCTCGCCTACATGCAGCAAGGGTTTCCCAGGAATGTCTTGGCCAGATTGCAACAATTCCTTGGCTTGCCTACTCACCAGATTTATTGCCAATCAAGCATTTGTGGTAGTGTGCAAGATCTACATTGCCAGCTTTAATATCTGTGGAAATGATGTGCCACAGGATACCATGCAGAACCTGTTTGCCACAAATGCCCAACCATATTTCATTTTGTATCCAGGCTAGAGGTGGCCCAACAGGGTAGTAGGGCCTCCTTAAAATTGTTTAGTTTTTCCCAATGAACTTATCCTTTCGCTCTAATGTTGTAATCACTTACATATATCATCATTACATTCAAGCATATACAGTTTCATTCAATTCCAACAACTCCTTCTTGATGATTTTGTTTGTATAGGAATGTATTTTACAGTATTTTTTCTGCACTATGATAGCGATATCACTGCTCAAGAATTACAACTGTTTAACACAAAAGACAATGCACATGGCAGACACACTGCTTTGAGCACACAGGCACCATTCAAGACTAAAGAAGACCACATACACATTGCACTGAAGATGTATGAATTCAGACACACCAGCCAAAACCTGAAAACATTTCTACAGATGAAAGTGAGACTAGTGCTAAACACAAGATAATGTCACATATGGAATAAAGTGGCAAGTCAGCTGAAATGCTGGTTCTTATCACTCATCTTATAAATGAACCTGTAAATAAGAAAATTACTACAGTGGGAGATTTGGATCAATGTCAGCACTCTGTATCATTATCAGTAAATTATCAGTTGAGGGTATATCTTCTGGAAAGTCATGGTCAAGTACAGATTCAAAGACTTGTGAAATGTATGCCAGTGGTTAACTCCTTACTCTGACACCCTATATTGGTTTTCTTTATGTTTCACAAGTCTGTATATAATTCATTAGGGTTATAACCCATTGTCCTTCCCCTGCATTTGGCAGTATGTGTGTAAAATGATTGAGTGCTTTGCTGAGCTCGTCTCATTCACACCCACTTTTCTCATATACAGCCAGTCCACCCACTCATCAGTTACCAAGGAGGCATGCTTCAGTGGGTGTATAGCTTCTTCTCAAGGATTTATTACAACAACTATCTATTTAACTGTCTATCCAACTATCTTTTGAAAAACCAGAACAGCCAAAACATTTTCTTAATGTTACTGAGGTTAAGGTTAGCTGTAGGGTTGTATAGCTACAGTAATATTGTGTCAATATTATTAAATTGTGTTTGTGTGTGTTGCAGCCTGCTCTTTACTAAAGTGAAGCTGGAGGAGGCTCTCTTTGGTCCAGCTGTAGCATTGCAGACATGTGAGGACATGCTACGTTTGTGGCAGAACAACTATGACTATGCCAGGCCAAGGTAAGTTTTGTATATGTACTGTATGTGTGTTGAGGTTTATGTAAAAAGGTGGTTGCTAGGTGCACAAGGCGTTATTTCACTGACAGAAGGTGATAGCACATTTCCTAAATGCAAGCACGCAGTCCATACAACTCTCACTGAGAGACAGAGTACGTTCTCTCTAACTTTCCTATGTACTTCTTTTACCTGTACTCAACAGCTACCTTACAGGTATGATTGTAGATTGTCACCTCATATGTCAATTCTGATTGGCCTGCCAAATGGAGCGCTCTGATTGTTTAGTATTTTTCTGAGGTCACTTCTGACTGGTTGAAAGTTCTGATATCAATTCTGATGGTTTGCAGATTAAAAGATCTCTGATGGCAATTCTGATTGGTTGGAAGGTAACGCATTCTAATTGGTCCATATTTTTCTGTGGTCAGTTGTAGTTCGCTGTCAAATGGAGCATTCTGGGTGGTCGACATTTTTCTGAACCCAGTTATGCCAAACTGAACATTCTGATTGGTTGACACTTTTTTGAGGTCACTTCTGATTGACTGCCAAATGGGACATTCTGATTGGATTCTGATCGACACTTTATGAGGTTATTTCGGATTGGCTTGAAAACTGAGCATTCTGATTGGTCATCAGTTTCTGATATTAGCGCTGATTTTTTATTGGAAAAAGCATTCTGATTGGTTGAGATTTTTCTGAAATCAGTTTTGACTGGATGCGAAATTGAGAATTATGATTGGTCAACATTTTTGTGAGGTCAGTTTGATTGGTTGCCAAATGGAGCATTTTGATTTACCAACTTTTTTTCTGAAGTAATTTCTGATTGGCTGCCAAATGAAGCATCCTGATTGGCTGACATTGTTGTGAGGTGTCTTCTGATTGGCTGCCAAATGGAACATTCTGAATGGTTCATATTTTTCTGAGGCCATTGCTGATTGGCTGTCACATGTGACATGCAGTCAGAGAGCTCAATTTGACAACCAGTTGGAACTGACTGCTTATCTAAACTTTTATAGTTAAACTTTCTGAAATCTCATGCAAAGAAGTTAACTTGGTTTAACAGGTAGTGTAATTGTGTTGGTGGATGCTGCCACAATTGGATAGCATATTCTGTGTTCACTGTAAGAAGTATCACATTGATGATGAAAGTTCAATTTTGGTTAGAAATATGCCTCCTGTACCGGAAGAGCTCTGTGTCCCTGCCTTGTCACCCACTGAAGGAATGTTCTTTGTGTCATAGTTGGCAGAACAGTTTCCACTAGCTGAGGTGAGTTTTCATGTAAAAAAGGGATCTCCACAAATAAGGAGACATTTTAAGGAAATCAATTTTCTACTTCTGTTCTTAACCAATCTGAATGAACAAGAACAAAAAGCACCATCGTTTGTATCTGCTATCTGTTATCACCGTTTTATGTGGAATCACTGTTTTTCACAAAATCAACAAATAGTATATTATAATAATATAAAATAATAGTATTTAGGTATTAAGGAGTATGAATGAAATATTAAGATAATAAACTCTGGTAGTAGAGAAGTGAAGTAATTCTATGAGCTGAACACTTAACTGTTATGCCATATTAAAATGAAGGCGAACCGTGAAAACCAAAGAATAACTGGTTTTAGGACCCAAATGCAGTTAGCTCCGGATAGAAGGGGTGAACCAAAATACAAACAAATAAAAGAAACGAAAAGGTTCACCAACAGAAAGCTAAAATAAAGCAATAAAGAAAAACCCACGCAGCGGAGCCACGTTGTAAGCGTATGTGTGAATAGTGGGTGCTGTACGCTTATGATGTAGCTCCGCTGCGCCAACAGTGTACGAGTCCGCGCATGCGTGAAGCGCTGGAAGCCCGAGCAGAGCGTCCGCGAAAGCATACCACGTGTTCTCCAAAAATAATCGCCCGCTGGAGTGCGGCAAGGACACGGGGACGAAAAGGACGAGACTAAGAAAGCTCAGGGTCCTTTTGAACACGCGATCATGTGGGAAACATATTTCCCCGATCGTGAAACAGGAAGGGGGGTGACGGCATGAGAGAGGGAGAAGGAGGGGCGAGTCTCGCAGCCGCGAGCGAGGCTCCAAAACAGCCGAGGAAGTCCGACAGAAATAAATAAACAGAAAATGAATAAATGCTGGCCCTACGTTGATGTCTAGGCCCTATCTTACCGTACAGCCTCCCGACTGCCCCCAGACTAACGATCTTCAGACCCTGGAAAAAGCCGTGTGAGGGCTGGTGCAACAGTGCGTAGCTGTAGCGCGTATTGAAGTGCTGCGAGTAGCAATGGTGCGACACCTGTGTGAGCCCAAAGTTGTGCTTAAATAGGCCCACCAACAGGTGTCTCCACTCGAACGTATGGCACCAAAATAGGGCTGGCACATGCGAGATCACGCTGTGCGTGCTCACGCCGCCAAGCAGGGTCAACGCTGGCCTCTAGCAGCCTATGACTGACCCGTAATAGTACCCTGCCAAGGGGCGTCGACTCGTTCAGTACCTCCTCTAGCTTGTCGGGCACACTCAGGGTTAAGCGTCTGAAGGACAGGGAGGCACTGATAGGCAGGAATCACCTTCAAAAAAGGGCTGAATGGGAGGGTGGCCAACATGAGCCAAATGCAAGGCTCGGTATGGGACTAGCCATGAGCGGCTCAAGGGCAGAACTTGGCGCTGGTGGCTCAGGAACAGGGCTAGACACAATAAGGCGCAGGAAAAAGGTTGGCGCAAGTTGCCTAGCTAGGTGAACGGACGCTAAGGACCCTAGCACCGAGGTGAACAAAGGTGACCACGAAACAAGGATTGATGGCAACGACCACGGCGCGGGAACCGGGACTAAAGACCATGGCGTTTGGGTCGACCGCGGCAGGGGAACTGGAACTAAAAACCATAGTGTGGGGGTCGGCGGCAACAACTGCGCCGCAGGGACCTGTACTAAAGAGCATGGCACGGGGGTTGGCGGCAAAGACCGTGGCGCAGGGATCGGTACAAAAGACCGAGGCAGTGGGGTCGACGATCAATGACCATGGCACAGGAACAGGATCTAAAGACCGTGGCGCGGAGGTCAGCGGAAATTACTGCGGCACAGGAACCGGAACTAAAGACCGTGGCGCAGGGATCGGCGCCAATGATCGGTGCTAAACACCATGGCACAGGAGTCACCGCTAACGACTGGTGCGCAAAAGGCTCAAGTACGGAGCTAACTTGCTCAGGTTTGGCTCGAGAATTTTGAGCAGACTCAGGTTAGGGACCCTCAGGGACCGGGGTTATGACCGTGGCGGAGGGAGGGCCCACAGGGACCGCAGTGAACGCAGAACAATTAAAGCTGACATGCTCAGCCCGGGCGAAAGAGAGAGAGTAGCAGACCGAATCGGACCTCTCCCTGGCTCTCTGACACTGGAAATTGACATCAATGGCCAGGTCAAAGAGCTTGGACAAAGAGGAAGGGGACTTGAGCAGACTAGCTCGTCCTGTAATGCCTCATTGAGGCCAAGCGTGAAAAGGTCCAGTAACGTCCGGTCATTAAACTCGGATTTAACGGCTAACTGATCGAACTCACCCACATATTCAAGCACCCGATGGGGACCTTGTCTGACCTCCAAGATCCCAGTGGGTTTAGGTGAGTGGACCTGAGGCTGAGGGTCCACCAAGCTGGGGGGATGGGAGTGACAGAGGGGTCAAACCCTGGGTCAAAGTAGGCGGCTGGAACTAGCAGCCCGGACTTAGACCAGGGAGGGCACTACAGTGGGGACTAGGCTGCTCTACGGGGTCAGAATGACGACACTGTTCACTGAGAGAGTCATAGAGACTGGCCAGGTCCCCCAAAGCTAACCAGGACCCAGAAAGACATACCTGCCGATTGCGGCGATTGGGGACCTCCAAACTGGAGGTCCAGGAGCTAACGCTGGGTCCTGATACTAAAACCAAATGAATAACTGGTTTTAGGACCTAAATGCAGTTAGCTCCAAATTGAAGGGGTGAACCAAAATACAAATAAATAAAAGAAACAAAAAGACTCACTAACAGAAAGCTAAAATAAACCAATACAAGAAAAACCCACATAACCCGAATGTAACCCACACTGCGCCAATGGCGTATGGGTCCACACATGTGCGAAGTCCTGGAGGCCCGAGTGGAGCATCCGTGAAAGCGTGCCACGTTTTCTCCGGAAATCACCCGCTGGAGTGTGGCACGGACGCGGGGGCGACAAGGACAAGTGTCACGGTACGCCGTGAGCACGGGTTTTGTTGCGCTCCTCCCAGTCGCCGGGTGGCGATCCAGGACATGGACCGTTGCCAGCGCCACCCGGGTTTGCCAAAGAACGCCGAGGGAGATGGCCGGGACGCTACCGTAATGAACTTACAGCTTGTACGCAAGACTATTTAAACAGCATCCCGGCTCCCCCTCGGCGCGGGGAATTATCAAGGGAAAGCTCCCTTTGCCTGGTGATTCACGGTATGTTTCGTTCGGGGCGGTTGAAAGCCCGCTTTCATTGTGGTTACCAGTTCTAGGCTGAGTTATGTTCGTTCGGCGGTTGAAGGCCGCTTTCATTGTGGGTTACCAGTTTCTAGGCTGAGTTTTGTGTTCGTTCGGCGGTTTGAAGCCCGCTTTCATTGTGGTGTACCAGTTCTAGGCTGAGTTTATGTTCGTTCGGCGGTTGAAGCCCGCTTTCATTGTGGTTACCAGTTCTAGGCTGAGTTTATGTTTCGTTCGGCGGTTGAAGCCCGCTTTCATTGTGGTTACCAGTTTCTAGGCTGAGTTATGTTCGTTCGGCGGTTGAGCCCGGTTGAAAGCCCGTTTTCATTGTGGGTTACCAGTTTCTAGGCTGAGTTATGTTCGTTCGGCGGTTGAAGCCCGCTTTCATTGTGGGTTACCAGTTCTAAGCTGAGGTATGTTCGTGTCAGTGGTTTTTCAAGCCCGCTTTTTTGTTATCGTTACCAGCTATAGGCTGTTTTTGTGTTTTTTGTGTAAGCCAGCCAGCTTTTGTGTTTTTGTACATATTATTTATAAATAAAACGCCAAAATGGTCATTATGTTAGAACCTGCGCACGTGTCTCTCCTCCCTTGCCAGTTAGGCATCCCGGTCGTGACAGAATTCCCCGCCATACAATGGAGACGGCAGGTTCTGGCGTTTACCCCCTGCTCCATTAGACAGGGTGTCTGTACCGATGAGTTATGATGGTGACCCCCTCAAGTACGGGGTCTTTTTGGTCCAGTGCTCCCGCTACTTCAGGGCAAAACAGTTTTTTTCAGAGTACGAGCGGGTTTTTATATATGTTTTGGCGTTTGACGGGAACCCCGCATTGTTTTGGGCGCTTGGCAACCGATCCCCAACTAGAATCGGGTGGTAACTGTGTGCAGTTTTTTGAGAAGCTTGGAGAGCAGTTTTTTGCCTCCCTTCGCAGTCCAAGCCTGAAGGTTTTGGGAAAGGATGTTAACCGCCCGTTGCGTGGTTCCCGGGTAGGCCACTGGTGCGCCAGCTACAGGATTCCCCCCTTAGCTACCTGTAGAAAAGGCATGATTCCATCTAGATCCGTGGTTGGTAGGTCCGTAAGCAAACCCCTGGTTGTGGAGAATTGTATTTCGGACCGCACTAGGTGCGTAGTTGAAGGCCTATGGCGTCTCGTTATGGGGGAGATGGAACTCGCTGGTGAGGTGCCAACACCAACACCACGGACATTTGTGCCTAGTCCTGCGCCCCCGGACACTTGTGCCAAAGCCGGCACTACGGACACTCGTGCCTAGTCCGACGCCCACGGACATTCGGGCCCCAGTCCTGTTTCACGGACACCGTACCTGGTCCCGTCCTCTCTGTCGCAGTTCCAGTTTGCGGTGCCTGTTGCTGCCTCCAGGGAGACCCGTTCAGGAGGTCGTCCCCTGAATCACGTCGTCCGCGACTCCGCTGACAAAGCATCTCGTCGTCCACGACTCTGCTCTGCAGCCACTCGTCGTCCACGACTCTGCTCTGCAGCCACTCGTCGTCCACGACTCTGCTCTGCAGCCACTCGTCGTCCACGACTCTGCTCTGCAGCCACTCGTCGTCCACGACTCTGCTCTGCAGCCACTCGTCGTCCACGACTCTGCTCTGCAGCCACTCGTCGTCCACGACTCTGCTCTGCAGCCACTCGTCGTCCACGACTCTGCTCTGCAGCCACTCGTCGTCCACGACTCTGCCTCTGCAGCCACTCGTCGTCGTCACGGAACTCTTGGCTTCTGCAGCCACTCGTCGTCCACGACTCTGCTCTGCAGCCACTCGTCGTCCACGGACTCTGCTCTGCAGCCACTCGTCCCACGACTCTGCTCTGGCAGCCACTCGTCCCGTCCACGACTCTGCTCTGCAGCCACTCGTCCGTCCACGACTCTGCTCTGCAGCCCACTCGTCGTCCACGACTCTGCTCTGCAGCCGCTCGTCGTCCACGACTCTGCTCTGCAGCCGCTCGTCGTCCACGACTCCTGCTCTGCAGCCCGCCCGTCGTCGACTCTGTTCTGCAGCCGCCCGTCGTCGACCCTGTGCTGCAGCCGCCCGTCGTCGACTCTGTTCTACAGCCGCCCGTCGTCGACTCTGTTCTACAGCCGCCCGTCGTCGACTCTGTTCTACAGCCGCCCGTCGTCGTCGACTCCGCTCTACAGCCCGCCCGTCGTCGACTCCGCTGTCAAGCCGCCCGTCGGTCGACTCCGCTGTCAAAGCCGCCCGTTCGTCGACTCCGCTGTCAAGCCCGCCCGTCGTCGACTCCGCTGTCAAGCCGCCGCCCGTCCGTCGACTCCGCTGTCAAGACCGCACGTCCCCGTCGACTCCGCTGTCAAGCCGCACGTCGTCGACTCCGCTGTCAAGCCGCACGTCGTCGACTCCGCTGTCAAGCCGCCCGTCGTCGACTCCGCTGTCAAGCCGCCCGTCGTCGACTCCGCTGTCAGCCCGCCCGTCGTCGACTCTGTTCTACAGCCGCCCGTCGTCGACTCTTGTCTACAAGCCGCCCGTCGTCGACTCCGCTTTGTCAAGCCCGCCGTCGGCCCGCGTCGAACTCCGCTGTCAAGCCGGCCGTCCGTCGACTCCGCTGTCAAGCCGCCCGTCGTCGACTCCGCCTGTCAAGCCGCAACGTCGTCGACTCCGCTGTCAAGCCGGCACGTCGTCGACTCCGGCTGTCAAGGCCGCCCGTCGTCGTCGACTCCGCTGTCAAGCCGCCGCCCCGTCGTCGACTCTGTTTCTACAGCCGCCCGTCCGTCGACTCCTCTGTCTTTCACAGGCCGCCCCGTCCGTCGACTCCGCTGTCAAGCCGGCCCGTCGTCGACTCCGCTGTCAAGCCGCCAGTCGTCGACTCCGCTGTCAAGCCGCCCGTCGTCCGACTCCGCTGTCAAGCCCGCCCGTTCGTCGACTCCGCTGTCAAGGCCGCACGTCGTCGAGCTCCCGCTGTCAAGCCGCACGTCGTCGACTCCGCTGTCAAGGCCGCACCGTTCGTCGGAACTCCGCCTCCCCACTCCACCGCGCCCGCCCGTCGTCGACTCCGCTGTCAAGCCGTCCCTCGTCGTTCGACCTCCGCTGTCAAAGCCCGCCGTCCCGTCGTCGACTCCCGCTGTCAAGCCGCGGCCCGTCCGTCGACTCCGCTGTCAAGCCGCCCGTCCCCGGTCGACGGTCCGCTGTCAAGCCGCTCCCGTCGTCGACTACTCCGCTGTCAAGTGCCGCCCGTCGTCGACTCCGCTGTCAAGCCCGCCCGTCGTCGGACCTCCGCTGTCAAGCCGCACGTCGTCGACTCCGCTGTCAAGCCGCACGTCGTCGACTCCCGCTGTCAAGCCGCACGTCGTCGACTCCGCGGGTCCAAGCCGGCCCGTCGTCGTCGGCCTCCGCTGTCAAAGGGCCGCCGTCGTCGACTCTGCGCGCTGTCAAGGCCGCCCGTCGTCGTCGACTCCGCTGTCAAGCCGGCCACGTCGTCGACTCCGCTCTTGTCAAGCCGCACGTCGCTCGTCTCCGCCGTCAAGCACGGCGCCCGCCTCGTCGGGTCTCCGCCGTCAAGCACGGCCCGCCTCGTCGTCTCCTCCGCCGTCTAAGCACGGCGCGGCCCGCCTTCAAGGTCGTCTCCGCCGTCAAGCACGGCCGCCGTCCGGGCCGTCTCGTCGCCGTCAAGCACGGCCGCCGCCTCGTCTCCGCCGTCAAGCAACGGCCTCGCCGCCCCTCGTCGTCTCCGCCACCGCCAAGCACGCCCGCCGCCTCGTCGACTCTGCTCACAAGAGCGTCGCCACGTCGAACTCTGCTCACAACAAGCGTTCGCCACGTCGACTCTGCTCACAAGCGTCGCCACGTCGGACTCTGCTCACAAGCGTCGCCACGTCGACTCTGCTGTCAAGCGCCCGCCTCGTCGTCCCTGCTCACAAGCGTCGCCTCGTTGTTTGTCTCAGCTTGTGTCGGCATCTCTCGTCCACGGCTCTGCTGTCCGTGGTGCTAGGGGGCCCCGTCCGTCCTCCGGAAGGCACCTTTTTTCGGAACCATGGTTTTGTGGGTCGCGTTTTCGCCCTAGGCTCCGCCCAGAGAGGAAACCCCCGACAGGGTGAAGGGGGCCTTTGAAGGAGCCCTAGCTGACCTCCGTCTCGGGCTCCTTGGGGGGGGGGTATGTCACGGTACGCCGTGAGAGCACGGGTTGTTGCGCTCCTCCCAGTCGTCCGGGTGGCGATCCAGGGACATGGACCGTTGCAGCTACCGCCACCCGGTTTTTGCAAGGACGCCGAGGGAGAAATGCCGGGACGCTACCGTAATGACTTACAGCTGTAAGCAAGACTATTTAAACAGCATCCCGGCTTCCCCCTCGGCGCGGGAATTATCAAGGGAAAGCTCCCCCTTGCCTGGTGATTCACGGTAATGGTTCGTTCCGGGCGGTTGAAGCCGCGCTTTCATTGTGGTTACCAGTTCTAGGCTGAGTTATGTTCGTTCGGCGGTTGAAGGCCGCCGCTTTTCATGTGTGGTTACCAGTTTCTAGGCTGAGTTATGTTCGTTCGGCGGTTGAAGCCCCGCTTTCATTGTGGTTACCAGGTTCTAGGCTGGAGTTATGTTCGTTTCGGCGAGGTATGTTGAAGCCCGCTTTCATTGTGGTTACCAGTTCTAGGCTGAGTTATGTTCGTCGTTCGGTTTTTTTGAGCCCGCTTTCATTTGTGTGTTACCAGTTTCTAGGCTGAGTTATGTTTCGTTCGGCGGTTGAAGCCCGTTTTCATTCATTGTGGTTACCAGTTCTAGAATCTGAGTTATGTTAGTGGCGTTTCGTTCGGCGGTTGAAGCCCCGCTTTCTTTCATTGTGGTTACCAGTTCTAAACTGAGGTATGGTGTTCGTTCAGTGGTTTCAAGCCCCCCCGCTTTTTGTTATCGTTACCAGCTATAGGCTGTTTTTGTGTTTTTGTTGTGTAAGCCAGAGCTTTTTTGTGTTTTGTACATATTATTTTAGAATAAAACGCCAAATAAATGGTTCATTATGTTAGAAACCTGCGCATCGACGTCCTCCCTCCTTGCCAGTTAGGGCATCTCCCGGTCGTGACAAACAAGACTAAGAAAGCTCGGACTTCCAGCGCTTCGCACATGCGCGGACCCGTATGCCATTGGCACAGTGTGGGTTACATTCAGGTTACGCGGGTTTTTCTTTATTGGTTTATTTTAGCTCAGAGTTCTTTTAAACACACACGATTGTGTGGGGAACGTATTTCCCCCGATCGCGAAGCAGGAAGGATGATGATGGCGTGAGAGAGGGAAAAGGACAGAAAAATGAATAAACGCTGGCCCTAAGCTGGCATCTAGGCCCTATCTTGCCGGACAGCCTCCCGACTGCCCACTGACTAACGATCTTCAAATCGCTAGTCTAACCGTTTTCCCTAACCAAACCGAAAAAAAGGGCCAAAATAGGGCTGGTGCATGCGAGATCATGCTGTGCGTGCTCACGCCGCCATGTAGGGTCGACGCTGGCCTCTAGCGGCCCAAGCATGACCCATAATATTAACTTAGTTATAATTTCAGTTACATGCAAGTACAGTCATTTCTACACAGGTATTTGCCCATGAAATCACAGACGCTGTAAAAAATTCCTTTTCTGCTGCAGTGTAGGAAACAGCTTCAGACTTGCATGAAGAACAACAACACTGATTTGGGACACACACACACACACACACACACACACACATCTACGTCACTACCATGTCAGTCTCGCTGCTGTGCTTACTTGTGCACCACCCAAAGAACCTGATCATTGATAAATTGTCCACTTACCAGATGTGTTACCATCTACAATCATACCTGTAATGTAGGTTTAACTAGTAAAGTAACTAGTAACTAGTAACTAGTAAAGTGAGCACAAGTACAACAGGTACATTGGAATTCTATATTTAGAATTTCCTTGGTATTAACTAAAACATGCTTGTTATGTTCATAAGATAATTTTATTATTAACGTTATTATTATTCTATTTCTGTGATGAACTCTTCTGGTAGTTTGACTATGCTTTTCCCCATTGCTGCTAGAAGTACCAATTCTTCTGTTGGCTTGGGTGTTTTGTCCGGGTTTTTGTTAGCAAGGAAAAACTGCATGGATACGATCATGACACTAGTGCTGACCAGTTTATAGGGGGCAAGAGTTACTTACAGGAGGAGAAACGGCTTGTGAAATGCACCATGTAATAAATTTGGTTATAACATTGTTCTAACCCAAACTGCTACCATTCAGAAGCAAGACACTCTGCTTATATATAACACTTATACCCACCAAATTATCGAATTATATTGTCAGTCATGGTTTAAAAAAATGCTTTAAATACAAGATGCAAGACTTGAATGAATATAATATAAGACATGACCTACCAACTTGTAAAATGTCAAGAAAGCTTACTACAACAACTTTCAAATATAAATAATTGGTCATTTTTTGCTACAGTGTTCCCTGCTGCTGCTTGTCTCCTCCTAGCTGACTACTAATAAAAGTAACGAGATGACACATTGCTTCACCCATGGACTGTTAAAGTTTAAAAATTCTAAACAGCAACTAGGCACACACATACCAAATATAGGATATGGGTTCAATTTACTCACGTTTTTACATTGGGATATAACTGCAGCTATGAATGAATTAAAGTTTTCTATGGTTTAGTTGGTAGCACATGCTAAAATATACCCATTACATATAGTGGGGCAAAAAAGTATTTAGTCAGCCACTGATTGTGCACGTTCTCCTAATTAGAAAGATGAAAGAGGTCTGTAATTTTCATCATAGGTACACTTCAACTATGAGAGAGAAAATGAGAAAAAAAAAATCTAGGAAATCACATTGTAGGATTTCTAAAGAATGTAATTGTAATTTATGGTGGAAAATAAGTATTTGGTCAATAACAAAAGTTCAACTCAATACTTTGTAACATAACCTTTGTTGGCAATGACAGAGATCAAACGTTTCCTGTAAGTTTTCACTAGGTTTGCACACACTGTAGCTGGTATTTTGGCCCATTCCTCCAGGCAGATCTCCTCTAGAGCAGTGATGTTTTGGGTCTGTCGCGGACTTTCAACTCCCTCCACAAATGTTCTATGGGGTTGAGGTCTGGAGACTGGCTAGGCCACTCCAGGACCTTCAAATGCTTTTTACGGAGCCACTCCTTCGTTGCCCCAGAGGTGTGTTTGGGATCATTGTCATGCTGGAAGACCCAGCCACCTTTCATCTTCAATGCTCTCACTGATGGAAGGAGGTTTTGGCTTAAAATCTCACGATACATGGCCCCGTTCATTCTTCCCTTAACACGGATCAGTCGTCCTGTCCCGTTTGCAGAAAAACAGCCCCAAAGCCTGATGTTTTCACCCCCATGCTTCACAGTAGGTATGGCTCAACTCAGCATTCCTCTTCCTCCAGACACGACAAGTTGAGTTTTTACCAAAAAGACCACATGACATTCTCCCAAACTTCTTCTGTATCATCCATGTGCTCTCTGACAAACTTCAGACGAGTCTGGACATGTACTGGCTTAAGCCAGGTGATACGTCTGGCACTGCAGGATCTGAGTCCCTCTCGGCGTAGTGCGTTACTGATGGTAGCAGATAACTGCAGAAAATCAGATTTCTTTATGAATCTAATCAATGAGTATACATGCACTTGAGTAGTCAGATAATGGGAAACCTCTGGGTTTAAAAAAATGATTGCCAGATCCCAGAAGAGAAGCCTGCTAACAGAAGCTCTAAGAATGAGAGGACCTGGCAACCGTGTTTTTTCCTGCTAGCCGCTCTACATGCATGGGCAGAATGAGTAAGCTGATTGAAATCGGGTTATTGGTATACATGCACTGAGTAATCAGATTCCTGGAGTAAAATCCAGCTCTCTTTGTCTGATTAGTTAATTTGATTTCTAGATCAGAGTATGCTGTGTACATGACCACTTGAATAATCAAATAACTGCAGAAATCAGACTATGATTGGATTATTAAGTGCATGTAAACACAATGTGGCTGGCTGGTAGATTATTATTATTATTATTATTATTATTATTATTATTATTATTATGTAATATTATGTAATAGATCATGTTAATTTTAAACAATTATGGTTGGGTACTGTGGAGGGAAGATGGCGAAGTTGCTGATCATGTACAGCTACTGCTGATTCTTACAGGAGCACCTCAAAGCATAAACCTTGATGATGTCCCATGCTCATAAATTATGTCATTAAAAGGATTAAATCATTATTTATGGGGAGGGGGAAGTCGTTGCTGACTGTAGCACCAGGACAAATGATAAACTCTCTAATTTCTGAAAAAACGCCTATTCATCAGTTTATCTTTTTAGAGAAAATATATAACATGCTCATCAATCATGGACATCTTAAATTAAGTTAACCAAAAGTGCAGCATTATTTAACATTGTGTACTAAAAATTCAAAATGTTACTATTATGAGGTTTAACGTGGACAGGCGAAATTCCTAATAGTCCAAGAAAGAACAACTGTATGAATGTTGAAAGAAATCTCTATTTCAGTTTCTCTTTTCTACTGCATATTAAAATATGCAGAACTTTGAAATGCTGTTGTCGAATTGTATTTGGAGTTCGATATTGTGGAATTAAATCTGTAATTTAATGTTCTGAAAAGTCTTATCAGTAGTATGGGTTGTTAAATGCACTTAAATGTCACCAAATCTGTAGAATGGCTTGTATATTTTCTATGAGAACTGAATGAATTGTACTCTTGCAATTCTAAAATGTGTACTCAACTTCTGGCAGTAAAATAACACCATAGGTGCAGTGATGCTTCGGTATGAAGTAGAGCTTGTGTTTTTTTTCCAGTGAGACTGATGACAGCAGCAGTAATCCTCCTCCTGAGCCAGGCCCATTAAGCAGAAAGCCCAGCGGCATTCATCTCGCACTACCAGATTTCCAGGAGACAGAAACCGGTCTGTATTATATTGTACAGCTCTGTGTGTGTGTGTGTGTGTGTTTGCACATGTAACTAGGTCAGTGTCTACATAATCTTAAAGGAATACTTCACCCCGCCTATGTGTAGCATATGTGTGATTACCACAAGCAGTAATTTTAAACAGATTTCCCTGTGCTGAGCAAAGAGAAACAATGTTCACTAAAAACTCACTCATAAAGGAAGTCAGAGCAATTCCAGCATAACTGATATGACATTTAAACTCAAAGTGCAATGCGTCTCAGGGCCTGTACAACCTTATCATCAATGACAGAAAATTTGCTTGAAGTCTGCACTGGTCTGATTTCATCACTACTGGATTTGTTTGTCCCACTTCCCACCCGCACACTGAAGCTTTGTCCTTTTCCAGCCTCCAGAAAAGCATTCCACACATCATTTATTGCTGTATCTGAATTTAAGTAATGACCCTTTGGCAGTTTATTTTACGCAAATGTAGTTGACTCACCAACTCACATTCCCTCATCACACCAAGTCAAGGTTCTTATTTTTGTTAAAAGTAAAGTTACATAAGCACAGTGCTTACTGCTTAGTTGGTGTTCGTACTTAGTTTGTTTCTAGAATAACAGGAGGCCTGCTATTTCGTATTATTTACAAAAAATTTGCTATTGTGTATCTTGATGAAGGAAACTGGAGCTGTCACAGTCTTGAACGACTGCTTAAGATTTCCCATAAACATGGGTGCACTTCTCGGGGTGCCAGTAATTGTGACACATAAATGTACTTTTTTAATTAGTACACCATATGGTCAAAAGTATCTAGACACCACTTCTAACTGTTGGTCCCTCTTGTTTAAGCCACACTCACTGTTAATATGTTCATAATCTGAAGCATACAGATATAGAATCTCTGTAGACAACACAGCGGCAATAGAATGGGTTGGACTGAACAACTCAGAGACTCTAATGGCACTGCCAGCACGTCAGTTTTAACTTTCTGCCATGCACTCCTAAAATAACGCCCACTAAGAAATGGTTTACCAACTTTGAAGAACAATGTGACTGCCCTACAGAGAGCCACTGACCAAGTATCAATCGGATACTTTTGAGATGAAGTACCTGACCTTATAGACATAGTTAAAAACCTTCTCAGAAACGTAAACACTATTGAAGCAGCAAAGGGAGGGACAAACACCTTACTAGTGACCATGCTTTTGGATGGCATTTGTGGTTGTCCACAAAGATTTACTGTGCAGTGTTTGTAATTAAAGTGTTTTAAGTAAGCTTTAATTAAAGCTTAGATTTCTAAAGATTTATCTCATATTTGCAGTGTAACAATAAGCTTAGGAAATACACAAACATATTTTCATATTTTTTAGCCATCCTTACAAAGAGTGTCAAGGTTTTCCATTCCTTTCTCAGTACTGTAAAATGTTTTGAAATTGTTGTCCATGACTTTTGTTATAGATGGTTTAAATAAAGAAAAGGTTAAAAACTCTGGGGTTCTCCTTCCTGTGTTTTGAAATTTGTATTGCACGTACAGTATGTGTGTATGGTTGTGTATAACTCTTCTCTTCTGTGTTAGGATCTCAGAGTGCTCCATCTTTGGCAGCGTCTCGGCTGGAGCAGGCCATGTCTGAAGTGTCTGCCATCAGTTCTACCCATAGACAAGGACCCGCCCACATTTGGACCACTCTGGAGCGCATTTGGCTGCAGGCAGGTAATGACATCATGAGTCACTTGTCAACAGACAAAAGAGAGCCTGGAATTCTATTGCAATTAATTTGTTATTGGCATATACACTCACCAATTACTTTATTATGCACACCTCTTTGTTTTTACACTTGTTCTCCATTTTATTAGTTCAATTTTCCATACAGATGCACTTTGTAGCTCTAAAATTACAGACTGTAGTCCATCTGTTTCTCTACATACCGTATTTTTCGGACCATAAGGCGCACTTAAAATACTTTAACTTTCTCAAAAATCGACAGTGCCCCTTAAAATGCGGTGCGTCTAATATATGAATTAATTCTGGTTGTGCTTTCTGACCTAGAACCGATTGTAGATGGTACACGGCGCTCATAAATCTGTCAAATTGTTTTAGCACGGCTTGGTAAGTTATGAAGCTTAAGGCAACTGTAGTGCGCAGCATAGCGGGGTAATACGGTATGTGCTTCACCATTACGGTGTGTGCATTCATTCATTCATTTTCGAAGCGGATTTCAAACTCAACACTATCAGTCACGCAGTGCAACATGGACATAGAGCAGCTGCGAGAGAATTCAACATTAACGAATCAATGATACAGAAGTGGAGGAAGCAAGAAGACACCCTGCACCAGGTAAAGACCAAACTGAGCTTCCGAGGGAACTTAAGAGTTTTGTTTCATTTCATGCGCCTTATAACCCGGTGCGCTTTATGTATGAACATAGACCCATTAGCAGTCGATCATTGATATCACGCCTTATAACCCGGTGCGCTTTATAGCCCAGAAAATACGGTACTTTGTTAGTCCCCCTTATTCTGTTCTGTAATAGTCAGGGCGACCACAGGTCAGGTCATATTTTGGTGGTGAATCATACTCAGCACTGCAGTGTCACTGGTTTGATGACGGTGTGTTAGTGTGTGTTGTGCTGGTATGAGTGGATCAGACACAACAGTGTTGTTGGAGTTTTAAAACACTGTGTTCACTCACTGTGCTCTCTATTAGACACATCTAACATATTGTCACTATTGTTACACCTTGTACTGCTGCTGTGTAGTGCCATCCACTAATCCATCATCAGTGCTTTTGGCTGGACACTTTTGGGTGGTGGACTATTTTCAGTCCAGCATTTACATTGAGGTGTTTAAAAACTCCAGCAGCACTGTTGCATCTGATCCACTGACATCAGCACAACAAACACTAACACACCACCACCACGTCAGTGTCACCGCAGTGCTGAGAATGATCCACCACCCAAATAATATCTGATCTGTGGGGGTCCTGACCATTTATACTGTGATGGACTGATGTCCTATCCAGGGTGCACTTCCATCTGCGTCCTTGGTGGTCCCTAGTGTATTAGACTGCTGCACTACCTGAACACTATATTACAACCCTAATTCAGAAAAGGTTGGGATGGAATGGAAAGTGCAAATTAAAAAACCACAGAGTTTCTTACATTTACTTTGACCACAAAATGTGAACTTAAGATGTTTCATTTTTTTTCCTTAAAATTAATTTCATTTGTTAATATACATCCTTTCCTGCAGTTCAAGCCTACAACACATTCCAAAAAAGAGTTGGGACATGGACAGTTTAGCACTGCTAATGAGATGAAAAACTAAATAATGATGTGATTTCAAAAAGGTGATGCCAACAGGTGATTATAATCATGACTTGGTACAAAAACAGTATCCACAAGAGGCTGAGTATTTGAGGAGTAAAGATGGGCAGAGGATCTACATAAGGAACTGCATAAAAAATTGTTTAAATGTCTAAAAACAATGTTCCTCAAAGAAAAGCAAAACAGGCCCAAACCATAATACCGTTAAGGATAAGGTTCTTATGCTGGAATGCAGTGTTCACATACTTTTGCCACTCACTAATATGTAATATTGGATAATTTTCCTCAATAAATAAATGACCAAGTATAATATTTTAGTCTCATTTGTTTAACTCGTCTCTCTTTATCTACTTTTAGATAGATCTGATCTGATGATGATTTAGGTCATATTAATGCAGAAATATAGAAAATTCTAAAGGGTTCACAAACTTTCAAGCACCACTGTACACTGTGCTTTTTCTTATTTGGTGTTGTAGCATATGACATAGTAGTTAATAGTAGGACAAGTGCAATAATGATTTATTGATTCAAATGAATTCAATGAAATTCAATAGAGCATTTAATTTACTTGTGAAAGGCAGAGTTCGGAGTACAACTTGATTCAGAGTAAAACCACACAGATCGTAAACATTCTTGCATCTTTCATGTGAGCCATATGTTATTGTTGTGTTATTTATATGCAGCTTTGAAACAATTGTCCCATGGCTGTTCATAGTGTCTCTGCCCTCTGGTTTCCATTCCTGGCATTCCTCTGGCATGTGTTCATTTCCTTCCTAAAATGGACCAAGTGGTACAACAGCAAGTACAAGATATTGTGTTTGGCAGACAGGGTGACGTAACACTGGAGTTACACTTAAGTCATTGCTCAATTCGTCCAGCACACTAAATTTCATTAATCCATAGAAGCAGTGTTCAGAGAATTTCAGCATGCAGCCTATTTATTAGCATTCTTCATCCTTTCAGCATGACCATTTTACTTATCCTGAGAGAATTTTCAGTAGGTCAGGTTGATCCTAAGTTGTTTATATATATAATTATATATCTAT
>JAJAGP010003050.1:0-23168 GCA_025084515.1 Ancistrus triradiatus
GAATGGAGTGATTTTTAAAGAGTGATAGAAAGTGATCAAAGAGTGATATCTGTCCGAAACTTGAGATGATGGGTCTCGGAGAACCTAGGTCCGATCATGCCGAGTTTCGTGTTTGTAGCTCAAAAATTGACCGAGTTATGGCAGTTTTTTTTAAAAATCCCATTGCGCGACACACTAATAATAATACGAAGAATAATTAGTGTGTCGCTTGCGCGACACTAATAATATTTGGACGAACAATAGTGTGTTGCTTGCGCGACACACTAATAATAATTGGAAGAACAATTACGAAGAACAATTAGTGTGTCGCTTGATAAACACACTAAATAAACGGAATAATAATACTTTCGGATTTCAATAGTGTGGTTACCTATATAAGCAACCACACTAATTAGAAAGTGCATTTCCTGCAGAAACTGCGAATGTGTTGCGGCGGTGCATGCCTCCTGCGACATGCATTAGGGACCGAGTATGTAGGTCGAAAGCCGACTGTAGTCATTGTAGTCACTTCAGGGTATGACATGTTACCTCAGATTGCACCCGAGACCAAGCCTGCCAAATTTCATGGCCAAAGGTCAATAACTGACTGAGTTACCGTCATTGGCCCCACTAGGGGCCCCAGTGCCCAGCCAAGGTCCTCATAGGACCCATGGGCATCACAAGTCACGTCAGACTGCACTCGGGACCAAGCCTGCCGAATTTTGTGGCCGTAGGTCTAAAACTTACTGAGTTACGGTCATTGGCCCTCCAGGGACCCCAGTGCCCTGCTGGGGTCTACAGGTGCCCCATGGGCATCACATGTCATCTCAGATTGCACCCAGGACCAAGCATGCCAAGTTTTGTGGCAGTAGATCAAAAACTGGCTGAGTTATGGTCATTGGCCTCCCAGGGGCCCCAGTGCCCGTCCGGGGTCGTCATAGGCCCCATGGGCATCACGTCACCTCAGATTGCATCCGGGACCAAGACTGTCGAATTTCGTGGCCATAGGTTAAAAACTGACTGAGTTATGGTTATTGACACGCCAGGGGCCCCAGTACCCAGCCAAGGTCCTCATGTGCCCCATGGGCATCACATGTCACCTCAGATTGCACCCGGGACCAAGACTGCCGAATTTCGTGGCCGTAGGTCGAAAACTGACTGAGTTACAGTCATTGGTCATTCCAGTCCAGTCATTGTTTCATGTAAAATCTCTGTGTCAGACCTCTCAAACAAACGGTCATAACTCCAAAAATAATTAACCGATCAGTTTTCTGTATAGCTTGTGTGGGAGAGGACCCCTTGCTGATCGCTCTGAGTGATGTGTGGTTTGATGAGAAATTGTCAGAGTTATAACAAGTTAAAAACACATGAAAATAAAAAAAAAGACAAATCAGAGTTGAAGCAATTATAATGGGGGTCAATGGGAGGAAAATGAATACCTAGTCCCGATCAAACCGTCATAACTCAAAAAAGAATTTGTTGAACGATGAGATACTTTGATGTGTCATTAAGGGGAAGTATCTCTACCATTTGAAGTTTAAATGGAGTTTCTAGATGAAAGTATAATGATTTTACACACGTTTGTTCAGTGAAAAAGTGAATTAATAAAAATCCCTAAAATCTCAGTTTCAAGCGATTTTGGACCTGTCAAAGAAATGATCATAACTCGAAAAATATTTAAGCAATCAATTATCTGAAAAGTTAGTCTGTGAGAGGACCCCTTGCTGATCGCTACGATATAAAATGGTGTGATTTGACAAAAATTCCTCAAAGTTATGACAGGTTGAACACAAATGAAACTTTGGAAAAAGCCTCTTCGGCGTTTCGAAAATTAACGTGGCTGTGAATGAGGGAAGTTTGAGTCCCTAGTCCCGAACAAATCGTCATAACTCGAAAAATTATTTGTTTGGCGATGAGATACTTTGATGAATTATGAAGGGGAAGTATTTCTACCATTTGCAGTTTAAATGGAGTTTTTAGGTGAAAGTATCAGGATTTTAGAGAAGTTTGTTCAGTGGAAAAGTGAATTAATCGATTTTCCCTGAAATCTAGAGGGCACACTCTAGCTTCTGCCCTATTCAATGAATGGAGTGATTTTTAAAGAGTGATAGAAAGTGATCAAATCACTTTCATGCATCACATCACATGTCGCCTCAGATTGCACCCGTGATGATCCCTGCCAAATGTTGTGGTAGTAGGTCGAAAACTGACTGAGTTACGGTCACTGGCCCGCCAGGGGCCCCAGTGCCCAGCCGCGGTTCCTTGGGGCCTTATGGGTATCACATGTCACCTCAGATTGCACCCGGGACCAAGACTGCCAAATTTCGTGGCCAAAGGTTGAAAACTGTCTGAGTTACTGTCATTGGCCCCGCTAGGGGCCCCAGTGCCCAGCCATGGTCGTTATAGGCTCCATGGGCATCACATGTCATGTCAGATTGCACCCAGGACCAAGCCTGCCGAATTTTGTGGCCGTAGGTCGAAAACCGACTGAGTTACAGTCATTGGCCCGCCAGGGGCCCCAGTGCCCTGCTGGGGTCCATAGGGGCCCCTTGGGCATCACATGTCACCTCAGTTTGCACCTGGGACCAAGACTGTCGAATTTCGTGGCCGTAGGTTGAAAACTGGCTGAGTTACGGTCATTGAGCTGTCAGAGGCCCCAGTGCCCAGCCAAGGTCCTCATGGGCCCCATGGGCATCACATGTCACCTCAGATGGCACTCGGGACCAAGACTGCCAAATTTCGTGGCTGTAGGTTGAAAACTGACTGAGTTACGGTCATTGGCCCGGCAGGGGCCCCAGTGCCCAGCCAAGGTCCTCATGGGCCCCAAAGGCATGACCTGTTACTTCAGATTGCACCCATGATTAACCCTGCTAAATTTTTGTGTCCATAGGTCGAAAACTGACTGAGTTACGGTTATTGGTCCGCCAGGGGTCTCAGTGCCCAACCGGGGTTATCTGGGGCTTTATGGGCATCACATGTCACCTCAGATTGCACCCGGGACCAAGCCTGCCAAATTTCAGGGCTGTAGGGCGAAAACTGTCCTGCCAGGTACCTCTGTACCCTCTGTGTTACTATGCAAACAATAGGTCTCAGAAGAGCTGATCCAAGCCATTCTGTGTGAATGACAGCTGCTCTGTGTGTGGGTGTGGCCTGTGTCAGACCTCTCAAACAAACAGTCATAACTCCAAAAATCATTAACCGATCGCGCTTGCTGATCGTTATGATATGAAATAGTGTAAATTGATGAGAAAGTGTCAGAGTTATGGCAAGTTAAAAACAAAGGGGAAATTTAGAAATTGCCAAATCAGAGTTGAGGCAGTTATAATGGGGGTCAATTGGAGGAAAATCAATACCTAGTCCCGAACAAATCATCATAACTCGAAACATAATTTGCTGAACGATGAGATACTTTGAAATGTCATTAAGGGGAAGTATCTCTACCATTTGAACTTTAAATGGAGTTTCTAGATGAAAGTATAATGATTTTAGACACGTTTGTTCAGTGAAAAAGTGAATTAATAAAAATCTCTAAAATTTCAGTTTCAAGCGATTTTGGACCTCTCAAACAAATGATCATAACTCCAAAAATATTTAAGCAGTCAATTATCTGAAAAGTTTGTGTGAGAGAGGACCCCTTGCTGATCGCTACGATATGAAATGTTATGGATTGATGAGAAATGTCAGAGTTATGACACTTAAATAAAACTTTGGAAAAAGCCTCCTCGGAGCTGTGAAAATTAGCATGGGTGTCAATGAGGGAAGTTTTAGTCCCTAGTCCCAAACAAATCGTCATAACTCGAAAAATAATTTGTTTAGCGATGCAATCTGAATTACGAAGGGGAAGTATCTCTACCATTTGCAGTTTAAATGGAGTTTCTAGGTGAAAGTATCAGGATTTTAGAGAAGTTTGTTCAGTGAAAAAGTGAATTAATCGATTTTCCTGAAATCTAGAGTGGGACACTCTAGCTTCTGCCCTATTCAATGAATGGACTGATATTTAAAGAGTGATAGAAAGTGATCAAAGAGTGCTATCTGTCCGAAACTTGCGATGCTGGATCTTGGTCAGCCCATGTCCGACCATGCCGAGTTTCATGTTTGTAGCTCAAAAATTGACCAAGTTACGGCAGTTTTTAAAAAAATCCCATGCAATTGAATGAGAATTTTTTTTGCACAAATGCGAGTGTAGCGTGCGAATGCAACAACATTTCTCTTAGCTATCGACAAGCACACTTCTCCCAAACATGCCGGACGTTTTGGTGTTTGTCCCGTGTCGATATCTCAAACTGTAGGAGGAGATACGTACCGAAAATCAGGTGGAATAATAATAATAAAAATAATAATAATGCGAAGAACAATGTATAATAATAATAATAATAACAACAACAACAACAACAACAACAACAACAACCACCACCATCATCATCATCATCATCAGTTTAATTTATATAGCGCCTTTCACAAAACCCAAGGACGCTTAACAAGTATAACATGAGTCATTTACAACTGACACTCGACAAGAGACGACAGTTAAAAACAATCAGACATCAAACATTAGTAGAAGATGAAAATAGAAAAGTTTTATAGAAGTGATTTAAATTCTAGTATTATAGAAGCAGATCGAACAGACGGCGGAAGAGAGTTCCAAAGGGTGGGAGCAGCCACAGCAAAGGATCTCCCACCCATGGAGGAAAGCCTAAACCTTGGGACAGACAGAAGTTTGGAATCAGTGGAACGCAGTGACCAGGTAGGAGTGTACTGATGGACTATTTTGCCTCGATACAGTGGAGCAAGACCATGGAGGGATTTAAATGTCAGTATTAGAATTTTGTATAGGATGCATTTGTGAACCGGGAGCCAGTGCAGTTGGGTTAGAATATTAGTGATGTGATCAAATTTTCTGCTTTGTGTAAAAATCCTAGCGGTGGAGTTCTGGATATACTGCAGAATTCGAATGGATTTTGAGGGAAGACCGTAAAGAAGTGAATTACAATAATTAAGGCAAGAGGAAGCAAAAGCATGCACCAGGATCTCTGCAACAGTGGGAGAAATGAAAGGGCGCATCTTAGCAATGTAACAAAGATGGAAGGCAGACTTGGAAATAGATTTAATGTGGGGAATAAAAGACAGAGTTGAGTCAAAAAGAACACCAAGATTACGAACAGTAGGGGATGAGTGAACAGACAAACCCGCGATGGTTAAGGACGAGGTAGAAATGGAGGAAAGCACAGATTTGGTGCCAAACAAAAACTCAGTCTTCTGAGAATTGACGTTAAGGAAGTTGGTACATAGCCAGTAATTCAGGTGAGAGATACAATCAGTGAAAGTGGAAAAAGAAAATGATGAAGATGGTTTGAAGCTAAGATTAAAGTTGAGTGTCATCAGCATAGCAGTGAAAAAGAAGGTCGTATTTATGTATAATAGAGCCCAAGGGAAGCATGTAAATTGTCAATGAAATAGGACCAAGAACGGAGCCGTGTGGGACACCCTGTTCCGCAGAAACAGCTTCAGACATAGTATTCCCTAGGAGAATGAAAAAGCGCCCGTTAGTCAGATATGAATTAAACCAAGTTAATACTATGTCTGAAAGTCCAATATCCGAGAGGCGTGAAACTAAAATTTTGTAATCAACAGTATCAAAACAGATGCAAGATCAAGAAGAACCAAAACAGACGCATGACCTTGATCAGCTGCAGAGAGGAGATCATTAAGGACATAAAGGAGCAGTTTCAGTGCTATGCTGAGGATGAAAACCAGATTGAAATGTTTCGAAAATGCTGTTAGTGTAGAGAAAGTCAAGTAGCTGAGAGGCCATGAGCCAGTCCGGAATCTTAGAAATAAAAGGAAGGTTCGAGATGGGCCGAAAATGACTGAGAACAGTGGAATCTGAATCAGGTTTCTTAAGGACAGGAGTTCTAGCGGCAGTTTTTAAAGCAGTTGGTACATATCCTGACGACAGCGAGAGATTCACCATCTGACAAACAGGAGATAAGACCAGAGCACTCTTCTTGAGAAGAGCAGAAGGAGCAGTATCGAGTGAGGCTGTAGGTGGTTTAGAACCAGAAATAACCTTGGAGATGTGATTTTCATCAACCAAGGAGAAAGAGGAAAGCCTAGTGGTAGATTGAGGAACAAAGAGATCAGAAGAGGATAGCAAAGTGTTGTTAGTACAGAAGGTGAGATCACAACAGATGGAGGAAGCCTTGTCAGTAAAAAAGTGAAGGAAAGGGATTAGTCCTAGCAGAGACCTGACTTGGCAGAGGGTTTATAAGTTTATTAGCAACGGAAAAAAAGTTGACGATGGTTAACACCGAAGGACTGGATGCTTGAGACAAATCAAATGCAGATCGGCCCGCGTTTAGTGCTGTTTTATACTTTATAAGATGTTCATTGTAAGCTAATTGGTGAACTTGTAATCCAGATTTTTTATATAGTCGCTTAAGGTGCCTTCCTGCAATTTTTGATGCCCGAAGCTCAGAAGTAAGACAGGGAGATGAGTGAGAGGAAGGAGCTGAGATGGTGCGAACTGGCACAAAATAGTCTAGAGTAGAAGACAATGTTATTATAGGTAGCCACAATATTGTCAAGAGAGATATGCTCAGAGAAACAGGTCAAAGAAGTTTTTAAAGAAGAGCAGAACTGCTGAATGTCAATCGACGAGAGTTAACGATATGACGATAGTTTTTGTAGGAGGAATTTTAACAATCAGAAGAGAAAAATAAGCAGTGATCAACTTATGGTCTGAAACCGGTAGAGAGAATCCAGAGACATTGCTGATCGGCATAGGTGTACAACAAATTAAGTTTAAAATATGGCCGCAGCTGTGAGTGGGAAATGAAACGTTGTGAGAGGTCAAAACTATGGAAAATAACATTTGTGCTATCATTTAAAACTAAGATATTGCTTGTTTCTGTTTATTCTATAATCCGGCTGTAAAAATATAAAAATGTTCCAATATGTGGCTGTATAATATTGTGCACAGTGCATCCAAAAACTACTTACACTGAGCAAAGCACAGAGTGCCAGTCCATCACATGCCACAAAGGTGCACATACTTAAGAGATCCATCTCAGGCCAAAAGTCTGAGGCCACTTGTAAAAATGCTTGTTTGGATCTTTGTAGATGAGGACTGGGATGATACTGCAGCAGGGTAACCCAGAATGCACTTAACAGCTTTGCATCAACTACTTGAAGACCAATGATCAACGTGTGTTGAATGTCATGGACCTTCCTCTATAATCACCAGATTCGGACAAACACTGGGAGTACTATTATTCTGTAAAATCACAAGATGCCCGTTGGGATATTGTGAAATCATGCTGGGGTAACATGGACCATCAGATTTCGCACAAGCATATGATGTCCATGCTAGTTCAAGTGCACTCTGTAGTTACAGCAAAAGGAGAACAAAGTGACAGTGTTATGCTGATATTTCTAATGAAAAACATATGAAAGAAAATACAAAGTAAGCATTTTCACTGGACTTTTGGTCTCAGGGGCAGCTGGTGGTTTAAAAATGGGAGACATTTCACACACATGTTCACATATGATCATTTCCTAATTCACTTCCCATATCCTTCCAGTGGAGTTAGTTGCTTGGCCTAATACAATGCTGTTCTTCATAACATCTTATTTTATCTCTGTAAACTTTAAATATTGCAAATAAGCCAAGTCAAGTCAGATCTATTTATATAGCGCTTTTTACAATGGAGCATTGTCTCAAAGCAACTTTACAAGTTTAGATTATCTCCTAATATCTACGTCCAGTCCCAAATTGAGCAAGCCTAGGGCGACAGTGGCAAGGAAAAACTCCCTGAGTTATAGGAAGAAACCTTAGGAGGACCAAGATTCAAAAAGGGACTCAACCTCCTTGGGCGGCGTAGATGAAAAATCTAAGAATGAAATGAAAGTCATGGAGTCATACTTCAAATAAAACGTAAAATATGCACATTGGCATTAAGTGACCTGAGTATGACGGGGAAGATGCAGCGGATGAACATCATGTGTGGGGCTGGAACACAGCTCTGAGATTTTGGTTCAGATATGTGGGTGACACCTGGGTTAAAATGAAATCTCTGGAAGTGCCACATTTCACCGACCACATCAACTCAGTGGACAAACACATTAAGTTCACCAGGGAGGATGTGAAGAACGGCAGGTTAGCCTTCTTGGATTGTGAGGTTGTGATTGGAGATGGGGGGGCAACTGAAAGTTGATGTTTACCGTAAGCCAACACATACGGATCAGTACTTAAGGTTTGACTCTCATCATCCACTGGAGCACAAACTAGGAGTCATCAGGACACTGTACCACCGAGCAGACAGCATCCCCACTGACACAGCGGCCAAGGATGGAGAGAAATCTCACATTAAGCAGGCCCTGGGCAAATGTGGTTATCCGAACTGGGCCTTTGTCAAAGCCGGTAAGGCGCCCAAACAGTGCTCCAGCAGATCGACGAGAGGAGAACAACAACCGCAGTCTAAGCGTAAACCAGTGGTGATTGCATATGTGGCAGGAACATCTGAACAATTGAGACGTATCTTTGCCAAACACTGCATCTCAGTGGCTTTCAAACCCCAAAACACTCTATGCCAGAAACTGGTCCACCCCAAGGATCGGGTCCCCCAGCACAAACAGAGTAATGTAGTGTATGATGTGAAGTGCCGGGAGGATTGCTAGGAATTGTACATCGGGGAAACCAAACAGCCACTGGCGAAACGGATGGCACAACATAGAACAGCTACCTCATCAGGTCAGGACTCTGCGGTTTACACCCACCTATAGGCCAGTGGCCACTCTTTCAAGGATGAAGACAAGCAGATCCTTGATAGGGAAGAACGATGGTTTGAACGCGGAGTAAAAGAAGCCATTGTTGTAAAAAGGGAACGTCCATCCCTGAAGCGAGGAGGGGGGCCTCAGAGTACACCTCTCACCATCTTACAACGGAGCCATCGCAGCCCTTCCCCAGTCCTGTGTGAATGGCACACGTGGCCATTGTCGTTAAAGGCTATGTCAATCTGCATATTAAACTGATCACCGGTCCCATTATTATGCAATGGTGCTGGTACCAGTCATTATGCAAAGGTGCTGTATATAAGAATAGGGAAGTTTTCCAACTGCTGAGACTGAAGAAGTCACTTAGATGAGTGACGAAACGTTTCTCCAACAAAATCTATGTCCAGATGAACAGATTCAACTTCTGGGACAGCTCTGAGAGAAAACAGATAATGTAATTAGTTATTGATTAAGAGCACAGTGTCTATTAACAATCACTGATGCCATGTGCAGCATGAGACCCCAGCAGCATTAGCTATAGCAGCATAGCTAGAAAGAGGAGAACTGGTAGGTAACAGCCAAGAGGGATCATGAGACATTGGCAACCCCACGGGAGGCAGAAGACAGCAACCCCATGTCTCTGATCACCATAAGGCTCTAAGACTATGAACCCCCCAGCTCTGCCCTTAGTCTAAGTCAAGGATGCATGAGTCAAGATCAAGAGGACAGAAGCCCAGTTCAGCCAGACCGCCCACCCGGCACTCCTGGCTAACAGACGAGGCAGGCAGGCCAGACATGACTCCAGACTCTGGTCCCAGTGACCTGAGCCATGCATCCTGGTCTAAATCTAGTCAAAAACCTGCACAAATAAGTATGTCTTTAGCCTAGACTTAAAATTTTGGAGAGTGTCTGAGTCTCGAACGAAAGTGGGAAGTTTATTCCATAGTTGGGGGGCCATGTATGAGAAAGCCTTTCCCCTGCTGTGACTTTAACTCTAGGAACTAAAAAAAGTCCTCCAGCCTGCGAACGAAGTAGACGAGCTGGATTGTAAGACTCCAAGAGTTCACTCAGGTAATGTGGGGCCAGGCCATGTAGAGCTTTATAAGTTATAAGAAGTATTTTTTAATCAATGCAGAATTTAACTGGTAACCAGTGGAGTGATGATGGAACAGGACTGATGTGATCAAATTTTCTAGTTCGAGTTAGCACTCGGGCGACTGCATTCTGAACTAATTTAAATTTATTCATAGATTTAAGTATAAATAAGTAACTACATTTTGAAAAAAAAAGTCAGATAAAAACTTGTAATTCCATGAGGAAGGGGATTAATGTGCATCAGTAGCCTCTTCCTGATATTGGTGCTCTCTATTACCAAATCCAATACTGTGTGTAAGCGCCAGTATCGGTGCAACACTAATACATACAGCTTATCCTGCTCAGGGTTGCAGGGGGTCCGGGGCCTATACTGGCATTCACACGCAGTCCACACAGCACTTGGCAGGGGTTGCTTTTGTAATACTGAGAGATGATCCTGCTGTACTGCCTCTCATCATATAGACCTAACCTGGCCACAAGGCACCACCAGGACTCGAGCACACAGGTCACTGTCGTGGTGGGCTAGCAAATTTCCGTTTTGCCATCTGAGCACCTACAAGATCACTTTTGACCAATAAAGTTAGGGTCAATGGCCAGTCTTTAATTTTTTTTATTAGTTTGTCTGACAAATTGATTAATTCATCACTTAACTTTCTCTGTAGCTAAATACAGTTCACTACTTATAACTAAGTTAGTTTGTTTAGTTTATTTAACGTTGCTCTTCAGCATCCGTGGTCATTCGGCTGCATTCTGAACTAATTGAAGTTTATTTATAGATCTACTAGAGCATCCAGTAAGTAAGGCGTTACAGTAATCCAACGTTGAGGTTATAAACGCATGAACCAGTTTCTCTGCATCATTAAAAGAGAGAATATTTCTAAGTTTAGTGATATTACGTAATTGAAAGAAAGCAATTCGAGTGATGCTGCTAATGTGCGCATCAAAGGAGAGATCTGAATCAAATGTGACAATAAGTTTTTTACAGACGGACTGGGCAATACTGGACAGCCATCTAGATTTAGGATAGATGTAGCCAACCTGTCTCTCACAGCCTTGGGTCCCACTAATAGAACCTCAGTTTTATCTGAGTTAAGTCAGAGAAAATTAAATAACATCCAATCTTTTATTTCCTTTACATAGTCCTCAATTTTGTTGACTGTAAGGCTGTCATTAGGTTTGGCTGAGATGTACAGATGTGTATCCTCTACAATACAGTGGAAACTAATGCCATGTTTACGAATAACTGAGAGTAGTGGCATCATGTACAGAGAGAATAAAAGCGGACCAAGCACTGACCTCTGAGGCATGCCATACTTCACTTTTGAGAGCTTAGACCTTAGATTATTTATGTGAACAAACTGTTACCAGTCGGTTAAAGTAGGATTTAAACCAAGAAAGTGCTAATCCCTTAATACCTACAGTATTTGCTAGTCTGTTTAGTAAAACATCATGATCTATAGTGTCAAATGCTGCACTTAAATCTAACAGAACAAAAGAAACACATCCCTTATCTGAGGACATTAACAAGTCATTTAGTACCCTACTTAATGCTGTTTCAGTACTATGATGGGGCCTGAAGCCAGAGTGAAATGTTTTATAAATATCACTCTTTTGGAGGTAACTGCAGAGCTGCTGATAGACGGCTTTTTCTAAGATTTTGGACAGAAACGGTAGACTTGAAATTGGTCTATAATTAGATATCACACAAGGGTCAAGATTGGCTTTTTTAATAAGTGGTTTGATAACGGCAGACTTAAACGATTTGGGCACATAACCAAAGGTAAGGGATGAATTTAAAATAACTAACAGTGGCTCTATAATACTAGGTATTACTTTTTTGAGTAAACAAGTAGGAATTGGATCTAATAGACATGTTGATGACTTGGACGAGCTAGGGACTGTGGTAACCAGAAGGACAAGGGTTCAAATCCCACCTCTGCCACGTTGGGTCCTTGAGCAAGACTCTTAACCTACAATTGCTTGGATTGTAAGAATGTGTCAATTGGAAGTCGCTCTGGCTAAGGGCGTCTGCTAAATGCTGTAAATGTAAATGGAAAAATGTAAATGATCAGTGCGGATACTTCCGTATTAGTAATTGGGATAAAAGATTCTAATCTTGATTTACAGATAATTGAACAGATGTCTTCACTAGTGCTGCATCTGGAAAGTTGCTGAACAGTTTGGTGATGTGATGAGCATCGAGTTTTATGCCTAATGTTGATTGATCTCCGTAGGTGTATTCAGTTTCAAGTCTGGTAGGTTTTTAATAAACGCAGCTGGAGTAGCAGATGTGATGGTGCGCTTGGTGTGATAACGAGGCAGAAGGATTTTATTTATTAGAGATAGCTCAAATACTAAAAGATAGTGATCTGAAATCAAATCACTTTGCAGGCAAACATCAGGGTTATCTATATTGATACCAAATGTTAATATTAGATCTAAAGTATGATTACAGGGGTGGGTTGGTCCCATCACATTCTGAGTGATACCCATGGATTCTAAGATGGACTTGAAAGCAATTTTAAGTGGATCCTGCTCATTGTCAAAGTGAATATTGAAATCACCTACAATTAAAGCCTTATCTGTTGACAGTAGTAAGCAGGAAAGAAAGTTAGCAAATTCTTGAAGAAATTCTGAATAGGGACCAGGAGGACGGTAAATGGTGATCAGCTGAAAAGTGTGGTTTTGATTTCCATAACGATGGATCAGACACATTAAGAAAGCGAATATTGAAATCACCTACAATTAAAGCCTTGCCTGTTGACAATACTAAGTGTGGTGGATGTTTTTCAAACGTGGGAGAACAAAGTCACACAGACACTGCTGCTGAAATAGAGTAGTAGACAACTTTTATTATCTGTGCGCGCAGAGATCAACTCGCATACAGCAATGCCTGAGCACTTGTATGAGAGTGGATAAAGGAGGTAGAAGGCTTCCCCCTTTTAACTGGTTCGTTTACGTGCAGGTTTGAGCATACAGGAAAGCTGTATAAGCAACTCGTTAATCACAAGCTGGGTCTCCTGCCCAGAGATAAAAAGCAATGATAAAAACCAGAGATAACGACAAGATTCTGTGTACCAACATATAGACAGATAACGATCTTTATGACTAGGGGTCAGGGTCTCGCTGTTGTCTCTAACTCCTTCTTCTTTTATGGCTTGCTGCTGACCCTGGGGACACGTCTGTGTTTTGTATACGTTTTCAACAAGTCATTGGAAAGAATTATTACACACAGTGTTCCACAGTTATAGGATTACATAAGTTTAGGATTACTTACATTTTACTTCACTATGCAGTAGGATTAAATACTAAGATATTAAAATTTCTCCAACACTAAGCAGGAAAGAAAGTTAGCAAATTCCTAAAGAAATTCTGAATAGGGATCAGGAGGGCCGTAAATAGTGATAAGCTGAAGAGAGTGTGGTTTTGACTTCCATAACGATGGATCAGTCACATTAACAATCAGTATTTCAAACGAATTAGCCTTGTAATGGGATTTAGTTGTAACACCTAGCTCTTTATCAAAAATTGTGGCTACGCTTCCCCCTCGACCATTAGGACGAGGGTGGTGAGCATGACTGTATCCTGGAGGTAAGGCTTCATTTAAGGCTAAATATTCATCAGGTCTAATCCAAGTTTCAGTGAGACAGAGAGCATGTAAGCGTTTATTAGTGATCATTTCATTTACAATCACTGTTTTGTTTGTAAGTGATCTAATGTTAAGTAATCCTAGCTTTCGTCTAAGGTTGTTATTTCTATGGGACCTATCCGTGTTCATACTAATGAGGTTATTAAAACAGACGTTTTGAGTGCGTTTACGTTTAGGGCATATGCGGGTAACAGACACAGTTTCAATAACGTGAGTTCTGGGTGATGGTGCATGGCTACCAGCAGACAGTTGGTTAAGCCAGTCTGTCTGCTGCCTGACCCCTGCTCTGGATAGTCAGCCCCTAACCAATCCGGCCATGAGACTATGGGCAATGTTGCAGGAGATGAGAGCAGCACCCTCCCGAGTGGGATGGACACCGTCCCTTCCTAAAAGGCCAGGCTTACCCTCAAAGGCTGTCCAGTTGTCTATATAGCCCACGTTGTTTTCAGAGCATCACTTGGACAGTCATCAGTTTAGTGACCATAACCTGCTGTAGGCTTGGTCACTTCGCCGCATTGGGATGGGGCCAGACCACACTACAGCATCGGACATCGCTTTCACCACTCTAACCACCTGTACAAAATTAGCTTTAGTAACCTCTGACTGACGAAGGCGTATATCATTAGCCCCTACATGAATAATTATCCTAGAGAACCTGTGGCTCTCGAGTTAGCGAAGACTTACTACAATGTCCGGCACTCTGGCTCCCGGGATACATGCAACTCTAGCTGCTGGTGTCCCTAAAGGGGTAGCTAGTTTCACGTGTCGTAAAATAGAGTCACTTATGACCAGAGCTCTTTCAACAGGCTCCTCAGTATGTGCATCACTGAGGAGGGTAAACCTGTTGGACACGTGAACAGGTAAAGAGTGGTGCTCTCGTGGGCTAGACTTACGACTACGTCGCCGAACTCTCCCACTTGCCCTGCTGCAAGGGCTCTGCCGGAGTGGGGGCACCAACTTCACCTGTGGCATCCAGATCTGCTAAGCTAGAAACTGAGCTAGCCTTCTCTAATGTCTGGATGCGCACCTCTAAAACTACAAAATTCTCCGTCAGGCTGACTACAAGCCTACACCTATCACAAATAAATATTAAACTAATGAAGGAAGAATAGCTAAACATGCCAAACTCGGCACAGGGAACAAGCACAGCAGAAGCCATGTTAGTACAATTAATGAATTAAAAGTACTTAGCTTAAAGTGGTGTTGTGGGGTGCCGAGTGAAGATATGGTTCAGCCGATGGTCCAATGCAATTCTTGATTAAAACTTTGGTGGAAAGTTGATACAAAACGTCACAAAAAACTAAGTCTCAGAAAAAAAGGAAGGTGGGAAAAGGCTGTAAAAAAGTTATAAATACACACACTACTGCAAGAGAAGACGCAACTCTGGTAGTTAGCTAATGGCTAATTACTGCAAACACAAGCCGGTATACCTGTAAAGTTACTAAATAACGATTAGCGGTATAAAATATAATCCGCCGGTACTAGAAGAAAATGATTTAGATGTTGTAAAAAGTACTTTATATGCGATACAAATGCGATCGGGAATTAAAAATAGTTAAAAAGGTAATAAACTGCTCACAGCTACAAAACAGCGTGCGTCCTGTGAGAAACCGGCGCTACTAGGTCTGGGTTGCCATATCCTCTCGTCAGTGGTCAGCGTTCTCTCTCAGCATGTCTCTCAAGTCTTGCTGACACGAACAGCTTCCCAACTGTTTTGTTGTCCACCATCCACAGGTGGCACCTTTACTCCACTGCCCTGTCTCTGCCCAAACCATTTTCAAGTGCTTAGCAAAAGGAAAGTTGTTGTCACAACACCCAATACGTTTCCTGCCATAGACAGCAAGCCACAGCCTCCTTCGTTTGCACTTTTGACGAATCCAGGTTTTGTTTTGGATCAGACGACGGTCTGGGTCGAGTATGGTGCGCTTCAATCTTGCCTTTGTTGTGGAGTGATATGCTGCCCCAACTGCTGGTGTGATGATCCATTGCATATGACAGTCAGTCACCCCTAGTAGTGATACGAGGGACATAAACAGATCAGTAATGTGGGCAGGACATCCTGTGGTCACACTTGTTGCCTTTCATGGCAGGGCTTCCAACTGGCATTTTTTAGCAGGATAATTCTCACCCGAACACAATGAGGGTTTTGCAGGAAAGTCTCTACCAGATTGCAACACTTCTTTGGACTGGTCATCAGATTTATCGCTACTCAAAATGGCGAAAGATGGAAAATCTACAAGCCCAACCATGGGCAAGTGTATCATAAAGTTATGCCTAGTAATCTCTCATCAAGAGGTACACTACCCAATGTGGGTACTCAAGCAATGGAGGAAGCATTTTTACACCCTCTTGTGACAAGAAAAAGTGTGTAATCAGATCAACATTTCCATTTGGGTGCTTTTTTATGGTCAATACAGTGGGGCAAAAAAGTATTTAGTCAGCCAATGAATGTGCAAGTTCTCCTACTTAGAACAATGAGAGAGATCTGTAATTTTTTATCATGGGTACACTTCAACTATGAGAGACAAAATGAGAAATTAAATCCAGGAAATCACATTGTAGGACTTTTAAACAATTTAATTGTCAACCACGGTGGAAAATAAGTATTTGGTCACCCACAAACAAGCAAGATTTCTGGCTCTCACAGACGTGTATCTTCTTTAAGAAGCTCTTCTGTCCTCCACTCGTTACCTCTAATTCATGGCACCTGTTTGACCTCATTATCTGTATAAAAGACACCTGTCCACAGCCTCAAACAGTCAGACTCCAAACTCAACCATGGCCAAGACCAAAGGGCTGTCGAAGGACACCAGGAAGAAAATTGTAGACCTGCACCAGGCTAGGAAGAATGAATCTACAATAGGCAAACAGGTTGGTGTGAATAAATCAATTGTGGGAGCAACTGTAAGAAAACGAAAGACATACAAGACCACTGATAATCTCCCTTGATCTGGGGCCCCATGCAAGATCTCATCCTGTGGGGTCAAAACGATCAGGAGAATGGTGAACAAAAATCCCAGAACTACACAGAGGGACCTGATAAATGACCTGCAGAGAGCTGGGACCAAAGTAACAAAGGCTACCATCAGTAACTCACTATGCCGAGAGGGACAGTACATGTCCAGGCCCATCTGAAGTTTGCCAGAGAGCATATAGATGATCCAGAAGAGGATTGGGAGAATATCATGTGGTATAATATCAGAACTTTTGGCAAAAACTCAACTCATCGTGTTTTAAAGGAAGAAGAATGCTGAGTTGCATCCTAAGAACACCATACCTACTATGAAGCATGGGGGACATCATGCTTTGGGGCTGTTTTCTGCAAAGGGGAACGACTGATCCGCGTTAAGGGAAGAATGAACGGGGCCATGTATCGTGAGATTTTAAGCCAAAACCTCCTTCCATCAGTGATAAGCATTGAAGATGGAATGTGGCTGGGTCTTCCAGTATGACACTGATCCCAAACACACCGCTCGGGCAACGAAGAAGTGGCTCTGTAAAAAGCATTTCAAGGTCCTGGAGTGGTCTAGCCAGTCTCCAGGCCTCAACCCCATAGAAAATTTGTGGAGGGAGTTGAAAGTCCACGTTGCGCAGGGACAGCCCCAAATCATCACTTCTAGAGATCTGCATGGAAGAATGGGCCAAAATACCAGCTACAGTGTGTGCAAACCTGGTGAAGACTTAAAGGAAATGTTTGTAACATAACCTTTATTGACAATGACAGAGGTCAAAGTATTGAGTTAAACTTTTGTTATTGACCAAATACTTTCCACCATAATATACAATTAAATTCTTTAAAAATCCTACAATTTGATTTCCTGGATTTTTTCCCCCTCATTTTCTCTCATAGTAGAAGTGTACCTATGATGAAAATGACAGACCTCTCTCATCTTTCTATGTAAAAGAACTTGCAGAATCAGTGGCTGACCATACTATTTTGCCCCACTGTATACTCCTTGACGACAACCAAATAAAAAAAATAAAAATAGCCACGTCTTGGGCAGATATGTGAAAAATTTCAAGTGTGGTCTAATTACACGCTGATTCTTGCCACAAGAGAGTGTAAAAGTACTTCCCCCACAGGCCTATAAATATGCTCCTAGATTCTACTTTTGGGTAGTGTACCTCTTCGTGAGAGACCAATGACAGCCAGACATGCCTCCATGACACACTCAGCCATTTTCCAAAGACAATCAACAGAGGAGAGGGGCGCATCGTTGGACTGAGAGAAGCAGAATGGTTGTTTCGAGGAAATTGCCTACCACCTAGGCCATTCTGACCGAGCTGTTAGGTGTTGGGAGCAGTAACCACTTACTTGAGGGCAAGCACACACGGCTAACAGGACCAGACGACCCAGACAGCTCACCAGTAGAGAGGATTGTTTGATCTGCCGACAAACACGAGCAGTTCAAACAGTTTTGTTGTCCACCATCCAGACAAGTGGCACCTTCACTACACACCCCTGTCTCTGCCCAGCCCATTTCCAAGCTCTTAGCAGAAGGGAATTTGTTGTCGTGGTGCCCATAATGTGTCTTGTCATTGACAGACAGATCTACAGGGCCAGCAGCATCATCTGTGGAAAAATATGCCACATGATACTATACAGAACGTGTATGCCTTCATGCCCAACCTCATCTCATCTTGTATCCAGGCTAGAGGTGGACCAACAGGATATTGGAGCCTCCTTTCAATTGTACAGTTTTCCCAAATAAACCTATACTTTTGCTCCAATATTGTAGTCACTCACATACTGTACATCATTACATTAACACACAAATTTTCATTCAATTCCAACAACTTCTTGGTGAGTTTTTTTTGTGAACAAGTGTATATATAAAATATGACTTTGTCTTCTATGGCACAAGTCATTTTCAAACATTGCGATTTTAACTTAAAATCTAAAGTTAAAATCTCAGGTTAACATTGACCTTGTGACCTGCATTTGTTGCAGTGAAACAGGGCTGTCTTTTGACTGATTCAACCTATTTTACACACCAAGAGAGGACAATGAAAAACTGAACAATGCATAATATTTATAAATAGAACATATATGACATGCTATAATTGTTCATACAACCAAAATGGATACAAACGGGCACAATTAAGATATAACTTGTGCCCAATAATAACACTGTATTAACAACATGCCACAACAGTAATAACACAAGTTGTTTCTATTTAATGTACATGTAGGATGTATACTTTGCCAGCGTTCCTACCAGCAAACTCATTTAGAGTTTCTCATCTGCTCAAACATGTGTTCATTTATTGTCACAACAGCATCAAGGTCTATTTGTGACGGGAGTAATGTTACAACGATACTAACAAGACATTCAACACTGTCAGCAATTTAGCAACAAGTTAAGCTCATGCATGTTTTTGGAATGTGGGAGGAAACTGGAGTACCCAGAGAAAACCCACACAAAGACTGTAGAGATCACACTTGCAGCTCCATGCCACCTACTCAAATGTAATTTACTTTTTATCTCTGCATAGGAGTTTTGCTCACTATGTTCAGTTAGCCTACTTGAAGTAGTAAGTATTTGTATTACTGTAAGGTAACCTCACAAAGCAACAAACCAACTGCAATTTAAACTACTACATAAATGTTTAATGAATAAAAAAATACACATGGCAATAGTGAAAAAGATGGTTAAAACCATTGTTCTGTATGAAATGTTTTGAAAGGTTGGCAGGTGGATATACAGTGAAATGAAGTCAAAAGCAGAGAGTAAATTCTGCCATAAAATAATATGCACAAAACGAGAACTGAAAGGCTACTTCCTATTGGCAGTGGCAGTCCCAATAACACAGTCGTTCACCTGCAAATATAGGAATTTATTTACAAAATGGGCAAAACACAAAGTTGTTTCAACACAGCCTAAAATCTATTTAGACAAGAAGAACACTGACCTTGCTGGCAAAGCGAAGTGAATTCAGTGATTCACTGAAGCTTTCTTGTTCTGGTGAAATGTTTACAAACATCAAACTGCATAGAAAATGAAAGATTTAATGTTCAGTTATATTGCAATATTTAATAGTTTATGCGAGTATTGTTCGTAAACCTTACGTTTTGCTGTTCCCTCCCAAGCAACCCTGAAGAAGGTAGGTAAGTTTTGAGTTGCGGTATGGCACAAAGCTCTCCTAAAAACAAGAGTTGGAAAAATGTAATGCTCCTATCAATTCTATATCTGAAATGGCATAAAAAGCACATTGCTTTCTTGCTTCTTAAACAGACCTTGTTGGCCAAGGCAGTAATCACAATGCCCAAATTTGTGAGAGAAGAGTTTATGGAAGTCATCTCCTTAAATCGCTCTCCCTGAGACTGGCTCTTCTGGATTCTCTCACTGCCAGCCAAATCCACCAGACACAGAGAAGCTGAAAAACAAACCAGTATAAAGCTTAGGTTTTAACTTTAACTGAACACAAATAACTAACACTTGGGCTATGAGATATTCCAGTTCCAGTGTGGGGACAAAAAGGAAAATAGATGTGAAACCTACTATACCAAATGTGATTTAAATGACATTAAAATTAAACCTAGTAAGTTGTAACACTCAATATGTCAAGAATGAAAGGGGATTTCAAAAATAAATAATAAATAAATAAAAAACCCGTATAGCACTTGCAAATAGATTTGTATGATATAAACACATGTAAAGAAAACGTTAGGGGTGGAAATCAATAGGCACCTCATGATTCGATTACGAGAGGAGCATTTCAATTATTAATCGACATGTTGATCCACCTTTTTTTTCTACACATCTAGTCACAATGATTCCATGACTTCGTTTTCTTAGTCACTGTAGACTGAGAGGATAGGTGTGTCTGGAATGCCGGCCTTACACCAAATGACTTCACTGTCTCAGACAAATTTCCAATAAATATAAATAAATAAATACATGATAAAATTATATATATATATATATATATATATATATATATATATATATATATATGTAAATCTTACTAGAGTTGGGTCACATACGTGTCATCTTGATTGTTTGGTATAAGGTAGTCAAGATAGCTGTTTTAAATTGTCTTTTTCTCATCTTGACGGTCTGATAAAATTAACCATCTTCAATAACAGTCCCAAGTCTTGTCTAACGACAACCAATAGTTGAGCTCTCTCCAGCCCCAAATGAGAAATTCCATGTGTATCTGGATGGCACAGATAAACGTGATTTTTACAGTTCAGTAGCTGTAGACCTACAGATACCTGACCAAATAATGCAAACACTTCATTTTACAGTGCTACATTTATTTCTGAATGTATTTGGGCTATTTACAGTTTTGTATATTTATCAGAGTTTTATGCAACTTACTGCACTCCAACATGTAGGGAAAATGATAAACAAAATCTATTCTTCAAGCACTGAAATAACGTAACGCTGTACATAAATAAAGGGCATGTGGTGTTTTCATTTGATCAAGACACTAGGCTGCAACTAACGATTATTTTAATAATCGATTAATCGGTCGATTATTTTTTCGATTAATCAATGAATCAGGTAAAAAACACCTTTCCATGTCTTTATTCAGAAATATAACATTAAATAACAAAGCAAATAAGTGCTTAGAATAAATGAATAATAATAAATTAAAATAACAAATTATACTAGATGGCGAAAGTTTGTGGACGAACTTTGAGGTTGGCTTGAAAAAGTACCCATACCCGTGGGCCCAAAAGGCATCGCATGTCACCTCAGGCTGATCTGGATACTAAGCCTGGTGAATTTCCTGGCTGTAGGTTAAAAACTGACTGGGTTACGGTCATTGCCCCGCCCAGGGGCCCCAGTGCCCAGCTGGGGTCCAGAGGGGCCCTATGGGCATCACATGTCACCTCAGATTGCACACGGGACCAAGCCTACCAAATTTCGTGGTCGTAGGTCGAAAACTGTCTGAGTTAGGGTCATTCACCGGTCAGGGGCCCCAGTGCCCAGCCGGGGTCGAGAGGGGTCCCATGGGCATCACATATCTCAGATTGCACCCAGGAGCAAGACTGCTGAATTTCGTAACAGTAGGTCGAAAACTGACTGATTTACGGTCACTGGCCCGCCAGGGGCCCAAGTGCCCAGCCGGGGTCCAGAGGGTCCCATGGGAATCTCCGGTCACCTCAGATTGAAACTGGGACCAAGCCTGCCGAATGTCGTGGCCGTAGGTTGAGAACTCAGTGAGTGACGGTCATTGCCCCATCAGGGAACACTTGCCAGACTGAAATCCCATTATTTCCTATGGGCAAAATTTTGGCCCAAAAGCAACCAGCCCATTCCTGTATGGGCTCTACACCCATGCCGAATTTTGTGACTGTAGCTCAAAAACTGTGACCCGTGAAAACGGTACAAAATTCAACCAAGAACAATAATAATAACTAGATGTCGAAAGTTTGTGGACAAACTTTGAGGTTGGCTTGAAAAAGCACCCTTACCCGTGGGCCTAAAGAGCATCGCATGTCACCTCAGGTTGAACTGTATACTAAGTCTACCAAATTTCATGGACATTTGTCGAAAACTGACCGAGTTACGGTCATTGACCAACCAGGGGCCCCAGTGCCCAGCCGGGGTCCACAAGGGTCCCATGGGTATCACATGTCACCTCAGATTGCACCCGGGGACCAAGCCTTTCAAATTTTGTGGCTGTAGGTAGAAAACTGATTGATTTACGGCCATTGGCCCACCCAGGAGCCCCAGTGCCCAGCCGGGGACCACAGGGGCCCCATGGGCATTACATGTCACCTCAGATTGCACCCGGGGACCAAGCCTTTCAAATTTTGTGGTTGTAGGTAGAAAACTGATTGATTTACGGTCATTGGCCCACCCAGGGGCCCCAGTGCCCAGCCGGGGTCCATAGGGGCTCTTTTGGGTCCTTTGGACTGCTTTATAGCTATGTATGTAGCAGTGGACCTGTGTATATAGAGCATATCTGTGCTGATACAGAGAAGAGGTGCTTTTCCCCTGAGTGTGTGAGATTTGAACATTCCGAAAACACCTGCCAGACTGAAACCCCATTATTTCCTATGGGCCAAATTTTGGACTTTGAGTTCCATCGGCCCCAAAAGCACAAGCACACCATTCCTGTATGGGCTCTACTTCCATGCCAAATTTCGTGACCGTAGCTCAAACATTGTGACCCGTGAAAACGGTACAAAATTTAAGAAAAGAAGAATAAAAGATAATAATAATAACTAGATGGCGAAAGTTCGTGAACGAACTTTGAGGTTGGCTTGAAAAAGCGCCCTTTCCCGTAGGACCAAAATGCATTAAATGTCACCTCAGATTGCATCTGCGACCAAGCCTGACAAATTTTGTGGCGGTAGGTGGAAAACTGACTGAGTTACGGTCATTGGCCCACCCAGGGGCCCCAGTGCCCAGCCAGGGTCTACAGGGGCCCCATGGGAATCACATTTTTGTTCAGATTGCACCCGGGATCAGTTTTGCCAAATTTCGTGGCCGTAAGTCGAAAACTGACTGAGTTACAATCATTGGCCCACCCAGGGGCCCCAGTGCCTAGCCGGGGTCCAGAGGGGTCCAATGGGCATCACATATCACCTCAGATTGCACCCGGGATCAAACCTGCCAAGTTTCGTGGCCGTAGGTCAAAAACTGACTGAGTTACAATCATTGGCCCCCTCAGGGCCCCAATGCCCAGCCGGGGTCCAGAGGGGTCCAATGGG